>JAVSBV010000147.1:4306501-4320174 GCA_033117975.1 Parotocinclus spilosoma | reverse complement strand
AGGAGGACCTGCAGTCCTCTTCAGCCGAGCTTGTCCTGGGCCAACCGTTGAGGGTTCCGGGGGAATTCCTTCCTGGTATTTCTGGTTCAGGTGTCGCTCGGAGGAGCGGGTTTTCTTCACCGGTGGCAACCACTCACAGCCGTAGTGGCCATCTAGTTAAACGCTCTAAACGATACTCGTAATGTGTTAGATAGGTTCAGTCGTAGGGGGTTGCTGTTTTTATGTTGTATATATTTTTTGGTCATTCTGTGTGCTCGGTTGGGGGGCTGTGTGGTGGACACGTATGTAAATTTCACTCCAGAATGCCTGGAGCTCTGATTGTGAAAGGAGTTACCGGAAAGTAGGAGGGTCCAAGTTCGAGCGGGAAGAGTTCACATTTTTCCAATCTGTAAGTGAAAGGACTTTGGATTGAGCTGGAGAGGAAAAGAATAAAGTTAAGAATTCGTGTGCTGATCCGTATCTCCTTTTTTACCTACAAGTGCTTATTAAATAAAGGTTTGCAATTGTGGTAGCACTAATATAAGGCAAAAGAACACAGACAGTAGATAAGGGATTATTTTAGGCACATTTTGGGTAGAGCTACAGAACAGGTGAATTGTGATTTTGTTGTGAGATTCTTTGGATTATTTGATGACTGTATATTATCTGTTTATTATCAGTGTAATAATATATGTTTTGAACATCTTCATGATATATTGATTTAAGTATTGCAAAGTTTACATCCTTCTACATTTGTGATATAATTAAAAGGAAAACATAGGAGAATAAAGTTCATATAAACTCTACAGCACAGTATCAACACTGCCGACCAATAACTAATGGTACCACATCTGCCACTCCCTCTTTTTCTTGTCTTTTTTCTCTGGTTGTGCATTAGTGTGCAGGTGGGCTAGCAGACTCCCTGTTTTGGCCTGTTAGCCTGACTGAGTAGAAAAATAATGATGGCCACATAAAAGCCTGACCACGTGAAGTTTATTGTTAGTGTCCAGTTGGAGCAGCATCTGAAGAGTGCCAAACAAAACTGTCAGGACTGATGGGTGTCTGAAAGCTGCAAAGCCATGAATGCTGAAAAATGAGGTGTTGATGTAGTGCCAGTGTCCATGAGCTGTTATTAACTGTTATCTGATGTTTCCTTTCCCTGTAATGTCAAATATTTAACTGAATATTGTATTGTTATTGTAGCATATTCATAAAGCATTTTTTAAAATAAAACGAACAGGCTAAAGATCCACAGAAACTCTTAACAAAGCCAACATCTGTGTAAACACAGCGATATTATTTGCATGTATTTATTACTGAAATGTTCTTTACAACTCCAACCCCAGTCAAACTAAAAGGCAGCAGAGCATGGTTATAATGATACTAGCCAGACACATACATACTTCGGGCAATTTAGAGTGACCAGTTCACCCAAAATGTCTTTGGAATGTGGGGGAATCGGTGTACCTGAAGTTAATCCAGGCAGGCAAGTGGAGGGCATGCAAATTCCACACAGGCAGAGTCAGAGTCAAGATGATGTCTGAAGCTGTGTGATGACCACACAAAACCACTTTCGCTGTGCTGCCTGAAAATAACTAGTTCAGATCTAGCGTCCTTTTGTAGAAAGGTAAACATCACTTGAAATTTTGAAATCTTTTAACAGCATTGATCCTCCTGTGTAAGTGCTTTAGCTCATTTCAGTAAATTACCCCAGTCCCATCCCATTCCATTGCATTTGCTTTGATAAATGAGTTTTAGATGGAAGCCATCAAATTAGAGGTAACACTCTCAAACTGTTCTTGCCTCTCGCATATGAGAACAGTTCGATTGCTAGGGGAATTAACTCTCACAGCAATTGGACTCCAATAATGGGTCTATAGCTTGGGGTAAATTTCTCTTCACTGAATGTGAGATGTGCTAAAGCAATCTGTCCTTAATCTGAGCGATCAGCCAAACTGTTCAAACGATGTTACAAAGAATCAATCTGTCTACCCAGGGAAATAGATACAAAGCATTGTATGAATACACATACAAAATCGGATTTCTTCTTGGTGACAATATTGTCATATTTAGTTTCATACCTCCTGTATTACCTTTCCTGTATTACTATCATTACTAGTTTTTACAAATGCTTTGTGTAGAATGTGGGAAGATGCCTCTTTGGGGTAAAATGTAATCGAAAAATGTACTTACTTTTTGTCATATTATTAGACTCCCGGGGCAGTACGTGGCTTGGTGAGTAGCACCGCTGCTTCACAGCAAGAAGGTGCTCGGTTCAATCCCAGGATGGAGCGGCCTGGGTCCTTTATGTGTGGAGTCTGCATGTCCTCTCTGTGTCTGCGTGGGTTTACTCCAGTTATCAGGTTAATTGGTGTCTGTGTAGTAGCCCTTAGTGTGTGACTGTGTGTGTGCCCTACGATGGATTGGCACCTTGACTAGGGTTGTTCCTGTCCTTGTGCCCAGAGTTGCTTGGTGAGCACCGGCTGGCCCGTGATCGCGTGTGAATTAAGTGAAAGATGATGGATGGATGGATAGATGGATGGTTTAGACTCCCATTATTTATTAACCTTTAATGTTTTTAAACTAAAATTAGTAGTTTTGAGTATGTTATACATGTTGAGAAGGATAATACTGGAATGAATATAACTTTTTATAACTGCAACAAAAATTTTCTTATAGTTTGCCTATTGATTGTACAGATACTATCATCTGTACAGAATAGCTTCAATTATGGGATGTTGGTGGGTTTCCTAACACAAACTGAACGCTTAAAAAACATTATTATTTGGTAAAATTTAAGATTTTAACCTAGTCATTCAAAAAAAGGAACTTTCCTCTGACCATTTTTTGGTTAGAGTAATTGCGTAAGTCCGTGTTCTCTTGAGGTTCAGTTCATAGACTGATGCCCTGGTATTTTTCCTAAAAATTTGGTGGAAGAATTTACAATTAATTAGCAAAAAGTAATGCTCTTTTTGGACAGCAGTAACATTTTCCTGCAGCCCTGCCTTGCACACAATTGTTGTTCATTTGTTTTCTTGATGGTGGGCTCATTAACATTAACATTGTCAATGCAAGAGAGGTCTTCAGTTGCTTATAGTTTATCATGTGTTGCTGATTGTCATCTCATTGTTTGAAAACACCTGACACTTCTCACGTAATATTTGTATTTATCTACTATCTACTGTATAAAATGCTGACAATGTTTTAGGTGAAATTTATGCTGAAATGTAATGGTTAAAGTACTGAAAACATTTAAGCACCACCCTAGCTGTATATATGTCTGAGCTTACAAGCCGCATAAAGGTTTTCTGCTGGGGCCAGGATTGGCCCTGTGTGTTGGTTTACACACTAGCCCCTCCCCCCACAAACGTGTGCATGCAATATGTGTTTGTTAGGCATGTGGCATGATTTTATCTGACAGACAAGAGTATCTGGTGTGTTTTGTTTATTTCCTGTTAAAATCAACAGTGTTTTGTTGAATTACCTCATCTACACCTCTGTCCCTCATCCTGTCTGCTTTGGTCGCGCACAGCCGGTCATTTACATTAGATAAATTGGTGAATTTAGAAGCGTATAATTTGTGTTATGTTGTATTAAGATTATGGGATTTCATGTAAAAGTTGGTAAGGATTTTATATATAAAGTATACCTTCTGTATAGAATTCATGAATCGTTTGCTTTTGTGGTGTTGAAAAATAGATTCAGTTCAATTAAATTGTTCTAGTTTACTTCCCCTAGCAGCTGTGGACAGATAAGGACTGATATTACTGTTAGAAAAAAAAAATTATGATATTCTGCATCGTTTAATAAATATATTACAATTTTAATTGATTACTACTATGTAGCACATAGGTGCCTCTGGAATAGAGGGCGCAGAGAGAAAAGGTTAAGCTTCTCACTTGATTCTTGGACACGCATATGACCTGCATCAAACTTCATGCTCCATCAAACACTGATGTAGTTTCCAGTGAGCTGTACAATGCTGTAGTAAGTCAATAAGCAGAGGGTGAAAGGTGAAGGCAGTAGCAGCACCATCTGTTTACAGAACGCTGTAAATGTTGTAAATATTTGTGTTCTCATCATCAACTCTCCGCCTCTTCATTTCCCCTCACCACTGGGTTCTTATTACCATCTGAGGATGGGTGGGTTATTAAGTTTAATCAAGCAGAGAATTCTGTTAGTGTTTTCCCCGGACACAGAGACACTTGTGTGCTAAAAAGCAGAGTAAATTTTACATTCGAATGCTTCAGCTACTTATTTAATAGGACATTAGAGACATCAGCACATGACATTAGTTTGACCAGTGGAAAATAAGTTTATTGATTCTGTATGTTTTGCAATTTAATTTTCATTCTTTACTTTATTACACTGTTCTTTTATGATTCAAGAATCATAAAACATGAGAATTATAGGTCTGCTTTTATAGAGATTGTCAGAAAACATCTGTATGACTTTTGTAAATGAAATGTTTCAGTAATTGTAGACTTGCGCAGCAGTAACATTATTGACACACCTGTATTTCAATTTTTGAACATAATGGGCACCATAACAGTAAACACACACCAAATCTACTGTATAAAATAACATATAATATTATGAAAATATTTGTGTGTGCTAAAGTTGGCTGGATTTCTGCATTGTTGATTTATAAATATGGAGTGATTGTCATTCTAATTATACTACATGACAAACCCAGTCCATGTTAACGAACAACACACAAATAATTGTACTTGCGTTATAAATATTTTTGATTAATTGTTTATGGTCCAGTTGGAATTTGGCATACCATCATGTTTTTGCAAACACTACTGAAGTTACTTCTAAACTTACAGAAAAAAATATTATATAAGTAGAATATTTCCACCACCACCACCGTAAATGCATAATGCTCACCACAGTACGCCACAAATAGTAAAATGTAATTTATTTGAAAGATTGGGACCAATCTAGATTAGTGCCAGTCCTTTTCAATTCACAGATTATAGTTTGTGTTAGTGTCAACATGTTGTTCATCGTTGTTTGATATATAAGACATTGAAGGACTGTGTTAGCCTGGCAGTCAAGGTACTGGCCTCTGGACCAGAAGTTCCAGGGTTCAAATCGGAATTAGATTATTAAATTTGCAACTTATATCTTTCTCAGGCCTGCAACATTTTTTTGATGAAGAGAGCTGGAATTGTATCTTGGTAAGTTATCCACAAACAATGCATCTTGCTATAAGGCTAGAACAATGTAGACAACAAATGAGGTTCCTGTTTAATATGAAATGCTTATTTGTTTTATTTTAAGCAATCTGAAATAAAGGCTCTTTATTTACTTCAGGAGGAAGACTCTTCTATTCCAGCCAACAGCAACAGAAAAACTAAACTGTTCCAAATGAATACAAAACAGATATTTCTACTGAATACATATACTTTAAATAATGATAAAATGAAGCCAACAATAAAACATGAACTATGCTTATAAAGTGTCTAGAACCTTCATAATAACCATATACTGAATAATATAATATAAACAATACATATGCATTATAATTAATAGATAATACCTAATTGACTCTGCACATTATATGCGAAGTCTTATTGGTTTGGATTCTAAACTGAAATAAAATCATTTTATAGTGTTACTTAGTAGACACAATGCATTTATTTTCAGAAGAAAGGCTACAACTGGAGTATCCAATTCTTTTCCATTAAATATTGTACATTAAGGAATCCTGTCAGCAACAGACAACAGTAAAATATAGATGGGGACAGCGGGATGCCCCCTTGGGAAATCTTGTGATTTGTGTGGTGGAAAAGAAAGGAATGCTCAATGTAACTCTTTCTGGAAAATAGATCTCCTGTTGGGCATGATGCTCCTCTGTGCCATGAGTCATTTCTGACATGGAGTGAAGCCCGGGAGTTATAAAGAAGGAGGATTGCCTACATTTCCACAGTTAACATGTACTGTTGTTCTATTACTGCTTTTTGTTGGTATTGAAAAATATTTGTCTTGTTTGGAATATACCTCCAGTGACAATATTATAAATTTTGGATGTTTATGATTATATTGATATTTGGTACACATCTGACTGGTATTTATGTCAAACTAGATTTTTTTGCTTAAAACAGACTTACGTCTACTGTTGTAATCATGGTCTTTTAACCTATACTGTATATGTAAATTGCTACAAGGTAACACATCAGTAATTACTGATCTTAAGTGCTTAATAACTACCCCTTCAAAAAGCATATGTTGTGTGACACTGGTATGCTGGTAAGTCAGTTTTGAACAACAACTTGAACTAACATGGAAAATGGAACACCCAGGGTCTTGATGATTAATATACCATTATCCAAAATATGATGGTCTGAGCTATATTTAGTAGGGCATAACTAGCTGTATTAGCTAGTAATGATGTTCCTAGTTGGTATAATATATTTTGACAGGGCAGTCTATTGTTACAGTAAATAGATAACAAGGACGTTCACTAGGAGTTGTTGACAATTAGCTATTTGCTAACATTAGTTGTAGCACAGCACAGCTCAGTAAGATTCAGACAGGAAGTTTATCAAATATTTATGTATTTAAATGATAGTGCTAATTAATACATATTAAAATTAATATAACAATTCATTTGTTTATTGCACAATAGTTGATATTTTTCTTAAAATGGAAATTAGCTTTCATTCTCCACCACTAAGTGGTTATTTATTTATATGTATAAACACACTCTCTACTTGCCTCATATATGTAACACCAAGCACACAATTATGTACTATTTTAATTTAAAAAAATGTTGGATAGCTGCAAAGCTTGTCACATTGCATGCAGATACATAAATGATGTAAATGATACAGGTGTGGTGTGGTTTGATTATACGCTAGATCTGACCATAACAGGGTGTAAACGCTTCACCTGCTGTTCAATAACAGGCTTTCAGAGCCTATTTTTGAGTACCTCTTGGTGAGAGATCACTAACTGCTAGACATGCCCTTAAGACATATTTGCCCATAGGCGGGAATTCTCCACACTCATAATTTACTAATGCTGAAGTCCCAGCAAGTACCATAAATGCTTGATTGGGAACAGGACAGGCCAAATAAGTGTTGCAGTCTGGCAGAGACATTCCTGGGAAACAGGAATCAGGATCAGAGGGGCCAAGGTTTGACCCACCATCATGAGTCATTAGAGCAACATGGGTTGAGGTGTGAATAGAAATTAAACCTCAAAGTTGCTTTGTATATGTCTGATAATTGGTGTCATAAACCACCTCCTCTGTTGAAAGATGGTTGTTCTAGCTGGACATAAATCACATATTCACTTCTTATTCAAAACATCTGTATCCTCAAAGGAGTTTATGTATTTAAATGGAGTTGGAGTTGTTGTTTGTTCTTTCCTTTGTACACTGTATTGTGCACAACATACACAATGTTGCTCATTGATAAAAAGTTCTCAGATAGAAATGTTGTATTGTTGCAAACTCTGCATGCAGTTACATTGCAGGCAGATATGTAAATGATTATAGGTGTGGTATAATTAAACACTGGTTCTTGCCATAAGAGGAAGTAAACAAAAAAAAATCCCCCACTGGCTACAAAAAGGCTGTCAGACATGCCTCTACAGTTTAGCCAAAGGCATTCTAATAAGCCATTAGATAAAATGGACACCACAACAAGCTGCCCACCATCTAGGCGGTTCTGACCTAGCAGTTAGGAGGTGTTGTGAGCAGTGGTTTTGTGGGGGCACACACACCTGACGAACAGTCTCAGCATGGCCTAGACCGATCACCAGTAGAGAGGATCGTTTGATCCATTGACAAGCATGAGCAACTTCCAAAGTTTTGCTGTCTAGCATCCAGACACAGGTGGCACCTTCAGTACACACCCCTTATTTGATTCATATATCTCTTTTGATGAGCCCATTAGCAGAATCAATAGACTTGTTTGCTTCTAACTATGTGATATTGCTAAACTTAGATATATGCTCCACTTTAGAGATAAATGGGCAATAAATAGGCTCATGCATCTATTGCTGTAAGGCTGTGTTACTTTACGGCTCTATTGACTAGATGTTTTAGTAAATCTAAAAACTCTTGTTCATAGAATACAGTTGCTCAAGAGCTAACTACATCTGCAAAATGTTATTATATTACTCTTAGTTTGTCAGCTTTGGATTGGTCGCCTGCTAGATTTCTCACCAATTTCAACATACCCCTGGCAACATGTATAGCTCTATATGTCCTGGCCTCACAGTGTTACGATAGTGGGTGGTGTTTTATTTGGACCTAGGTATGCGGGATAGGTGTATCCCACGACGTATAATAAGAATGGGGAAATAATGAAAAACAACCAAAAGGGGGTATAAGGGCGGAGCGTAAAGACTCCTAACAAAACAAAACCGAAAGTATAAGTTGGCACGCCAAGGTTGCTCCCCGAATGGGAGCAACGCGCGACCTAGTCGCGAGAGGACGCCAAAGCGTCAGTCGGGGCAAAGCTGCAGAAAGCACAGCTTGCAGGACGTCACTAATGGTTTGAGGCACGGAGGTGATCCGAACGCCAGGGGGCGAAAGTGAGCTCGAAAGTGCATGCAAAGCTAAAAAACCAAAACGGGATACGTCTTATAGAGTGTGTCTTTACCCGGTGGTTACTCTAGTTAGGGCACACCTCGAGCCAGCCACGACTAGAGTCCGACTCAATAGAGCGCAAGAGCGCGAGCGTGAGCTCTAACGCGCATGAAGCGCGAGGGAGAAGGAAAAAAAGCAAAACGGGCTGTAGCGCCAGAAGGGCGCACATGCAAGCCCATAAGCGCAATTATAGCGCGAGTGTGCATCACACACAATAGGCGCAAAGTTCCAGCGCGCAAAAAATAAAATAAATGTGCGGGGAGCGCCAACGCGAAGAGATCGCGAGACGCTCCCAAGCACCAGAGGGCGAGCGCAAGCTCAAAACAAAAGAGCAGACCGGGGCGTGTCCTATTTGGAGCACACTCCCGGCTGAAGGGAGGCTAAGTAGGCCGCGAGGACCGAACCACGTGTGACTTCGGATCGTGCGAGCAGCGCGCGAGTGCGTAACGGGAAAACCCTCAAAAGTGCCCCTACATAAATAAATACCTTCGGGGGTTACCCGCCCGTACCTATCCTCCGGCTCTAAACGCCCTCGGATCTCACCAGCTATCTCTAGGGCACACGGGTTGGGCGCACGGGCGCCATTGGTCAAACGCGCGCACCGGACGGATATGGAACCACGGTAGAACAGCGATGACCCGGCCCCGAACAACGCTTAACACCACGCCTTTATAGGTCATGGCTCACAAGCCTAACAAGCTTCATGTATGGTGATTACATTCTAGTGTCCACTGAATACACCTCATAAAGTAACAATTAGGTGATTACCTGAACCAAATGTTATCTATTAAGGAAAAATACAAGACACATTCAATACAAGCTGTGATTGAAATATTGATTTCTGAAACACAAGTATTGTTTTATTTAATTCATATAAACTTATGTGTTGTGCATTATTAATCGAGGTCTGAAAACACTGCATCTTTTTTCACCCCCCGCCCCCCCCAAATAGTGCACATGTGACTCATTAATTAACCCTAGGTAAGTCTAGTTTTCCTGGTTTGGTTGTTTCCAGTGCTGTTGATGTTAAATACTACTATCAGTAGTGTTGAGGGGAGAACGTTGGCTTGTTCTGCCATTGTACTGGGATTGTACAGAATATGCAGTGTGTATCTTGTGTAAACACCAGTCCCATTGTAACCCCATATCCAGTCCTATTGTGTCCACATATCACTCCTGTATGTGGTGACATGGGTGTTACCTTTTGGATGGAAAGCTACTGTATGGCAGATTTATAGGCAAATTCATTTTCCTCATCTCAACCCGCGGAACCACGAAAGGTTCGCTGTCACCCTGTTGCCTGGCAACAAGGCTCGCCTTAAATAACTGGCAGTCTGCCAGAAATAGAGCAAAGCCTGAGACGACTTGAGTGTGAGTTCACACTAGGCAACTTCAAGTTTACGGACTTTGCATTTGTTTATTGAAATTCATTGTTTTGCTTACATTTGTGATAAAAAAAAAATTGGGTGTTTGTGGGAAAAAGTCTTGCCTTACAGGCAAGCAAGAACACAAATTAGGATCAATTTTATGATTAGTAGTAGCACATTGTTATGGATTAGTCATTAGGTATGCTGTCACCTCCATTCTGCAGTGGTAATAATATCAGCAGGGAGTTAACAATATCTGGGGATAATTCGAGATAAGCAGTCTGTGTGCAACAAGCTACTTTGGGGCGTGATAGACCTATTTCATATCCTTATTCTGACTGAGTGCATAGCGGTGCTATTCAGTCAGTTTTAGTATTGTGACAAAATTAGAATCATCTTCTATTCCCTGTGCACCCTAGGGTGCTTGGGTGGCAGGGAGGGTGTATGTTGGGGAGAGGGAGACACATTTTGAGCTAGACAAAGAGGAATGGGAAGGAGGGAAGAGAAAGAGCTGCCAAATGTCTTTGTAACTGTGTCAAGTGGGAACTGAGAACAGTAGGTCAGCACAGGGACTATAGAATCTTCACTTCACAGTGCCTCAATGGGAGGTGTCATTCAAATGCCGGCTTTGCACATTATCTAAATACCCTTGTCTGACCAAAAGAGCATGTAAAGAGGGAGTGAAAGATAACCCCATTCAGCTCCTATTCACATTGGGGTGCGTCTCTGGCTTCTACAACCTCTAGTGCGTGCAGCTTATGGAAACCTTGTTACTGTTATTAATGGAGATGATGGTATTAGCTTTCAAATGTGCTTTGGGAGGATGCAGAGAGGCCTTACTGCATGCATACACTTAGAAGTGTCTGTATCAGTCACAGTGCCAATTTATTCACATAATTAACCCACAAGTTGCATGTCCAGTTACCAATAGGTGTTCACTCAAATCAGGTATTCTTTTTTCATTTAGGATTTATTCTATTCATTTTAATTTGATTTATTGAGAAAACATTCACTTGCTTGGTTATTTTCCTGAACACAGGTGTGGGTGAACCGATGCTGAGTATGAATGAGAAGTAAATAGGATTGCATTAGAGTTTCATACAAAGATCACTTACGATGGGGATAAGTTGTGACAAATCCATCGTACATCGAATTTATTGTGAATAATTCATACTGTATATATCATATCACAGGCTATATTAAACATGATTAAAACACAACAGTGTACCTTAAACATGCTTAAAGCACTTACATTAAACTACAGTTGGGCAATGTTATTAACACTAAGCTCATTTTATAATTAAATGTTTAATATATCAATAATGTATTGAAAGTTGAAAACAAAACGATTCATGTGCGACCATTTATTGAGCTTTTCTTCATGACTTTTCCCAGCGCTCATTATTCTTTCCAAGTGACTCCCTACTTCATGCCTTGCCCACTTCCTCATCCAAGTGTGGGTAGATTACTGCGTATTTTTCACATTTTATCACATTTAAGGAACGTGACATGGCATTTCCTTATTACGTTGCCCACTGCTCAACACTTTTGCGATATGACTACCCGCGATGCTGTCCCAAATCAAGCACAGGAGAATATGGAGCGAAATGTACCCTTAAACATGACTGAAGCACTTACTTGGGCAAAGCCAATAACGCCCATCTTATTTTATAATGAACTATTGAATATCTTGTGTAATTTATTAAATAATGTTTTGAAAGTCACAGTAATTATTAAGCAACCACGGCTTTTCCTCACTACATATCTCAACTCATCATCTCTCTCATTGGGACTGAGGTGGCCTAGTGGTTAAGGTACTGGACTATGAACCAGAAGGTCTAGGGTTCATATCCCACCTCTGCCACAGTTGAGTCCCTGAGCAAGGCCCTTAACCCACAGTTGCTTGGATTGTAAGACTGTATGAGTTGTAAGTTGCTCTGGATAAGAGCGTCTGCTAAATACCATAAATGAATCCACATGCACACTCTTTGTCCCAAATCACAGGAGAGTATCGAGCAAAAAGTATCCGTAAACATGATTAATGCACTTATTACAGACAGTTAGTCATCAATATAAATCTTTTTAAAATTATAGTTAGTATGGAATACCTTGCAATTTATTGAATACTCTATTGAAAGTGAAAACAAAATAATTATTGCATGACCATGCATTTTACTACAGGTCTCACATCACTTTTCAGAGTGTTGGAGAGTACTGCGTATTCCATATCGATTTCCCAATAATTCAGAGTACAGTCGGATTCCTATTGTAAAGTCAAAATTTCGGAAGTCGGCCCATTGTAAAACAGAGAGTACCTGTACTGGAAAATATTCAATTAAAGACAAAATGTTTAAATTAGCCTAATGAGAGAAAAAGGCAGCAGGAACAGTACCAAATCCTTACTTGTGCAACCTGTTAGAAAAGGTAAATAAAGGGGGTGGAAAGCACCAGATATTGATAGGTTAGGGAGCGCAGGTGATCTATATTGCTTTTGAGACATAGAGGCTGTTTGTCATTTGAACAGACTGAGAATGTGAGCCGGGAGAAGGAGCTAGTGGTGGACAAGCCAGCCCTAAACACTCTGACCCGTAAAGTTGGCCGACCTGCCCGCAAGCGCAAGCACCTCGTTGTGAGTACTTTGCCAAATGCCATACACTTTTGCAACAACACAATTTTAATAACAATCAGCATATTTGGTTTGTGGAGAAAATCACAAAGTAGTTTCATGGGGAACATTTGCATCAATATGCCAACACAGAAGAAACATGAAGCATTATATTTTGTAAACTTTACTTTTGATGAACTGTAGTAATGATGTTAATTTGGAAAGTGTATGAGCTGGGTTCTAGTGAGGAGACATTTTCACTAGTTTTTCTTTTTTAATTAGTACAATGTTTTTCATTACAAATGATCAATGTTGAGTCCTTAAACAATGTATTTTGCTAATTAATATTTGCCAGCATCCCCAATGTGCTGTGATGACACATTGGGGATATAGTTGGCATATACTTCTGATGATCTATGCTTCCTAGCGTGATTTTTCAGTAATTCTAAGAACATATTTTGATGTGGCCCCATAAAGGCTCAATAGGATTTAGGTCAGGTGACTATGGAGGAATATCGGTGACAGTCAGCAATTCTTGATCTCATTTGGTCATTAATTGTGTACTTATGCTTGATTTATTTGACTAATGTGATCTCTCCATGCTGTGCCCAGGCATGGTACCCAAGGTGCCCATGCTCAGGTCCACTTGAAGACATGGGCTTCGGTGTGGTTCAGTTGAACTCAGGAACATTGTGCATGAGGTGCTATCGCTGATTGTGCCCAAGCATGGAACATTACTTGCTGTCTCTGTAAAAATCTTTTTAAACGTTCAGCTTTAGTAACTGAAAAACACTACGTTACATAATCAATAAATCTGTAATGAGTTTATGAGAGTGCTTTGTGTCAGAGCACCTAAATCATCTCCTAAAACGCCACAGAGCAAGTGCAACCAAGAAGTTTCTCCACCACAAAAAATAGCATTGTTATGAACGTTTAAGCACAACGTTGAGCGCAGGCCAGCGGGGGAGTGTGTGTGTGTGTGTGTGTGTGTGTGTGTTATCGTGTTTGAACTGCATGGACAGTCCTCGGCAGTGCCCCTGACACTTTGAGCCATGTTAGATCATGTGAATGAAGCTGTCATCAACATGTCGCGGCGGTTACCAGATCAGAGAGC
>JAVSBV010000147.1:4287585-4306401 GCA_033117975.1 Parotocinclus spilosoma | reverse complement strand
GGCACCTCCACATCATTGCATTCAGTTTTTATTCACAATTTGTTTAGTGTCGCAACTTTTTTGGAATCCGGTTTGTACATTACACAGTGATCAACTCTAAAAAGTTATATATAATGTAATATTAATAACTAACATACAGCTTCATTTCTATGAACTACAGCTTCAAGTCAGAACTCTATAAAGAACCTCTGCCAAGATCTAAAATGTTGGGATGTTCAGGATGTCCTTTGACTTGGTACAGATGTGTTTAGCCCAAGTGCCCTGTATTCTTGTAGTTAAAGTTAGTCTGTAGCAGGCAGTGGGGGTTGGGGTGGGTTGGGTTAATAGCACGCAGCTGTAGAGTCTCAGCACGAGGAGATGTAGGGTCAGGGGTGTACACAAAGCCAAAATAAACCTGGCCTCCCTCCATACTCATCACCACTCTGGCTCATACTCCCTAACCTCCTGCTTCCTTCAGCCTCAACCACAGCCTTCTAAGTTCAACAGTTTCCTTGTCTTTGTCACTGACACTTCACCCTCCTTATCCAGGTAGACTAACATTTGAGAATGTGCTGTGAGCGCTGGCCACATTGTTAAAGACTCACATTGCTCATTTGTCATTTCAGCCCCAGTCAGGTCTAAAATCCTGTCCGGTAGGTAGCTCTGAGAGTCCAGACTGACACTGATCTGTAGGGGATGCTTTTATAATCCTGTGACATCATGAAAATAGATTTATTTAATTATATGTAATTTAAACACCGTATTATTATTATTTTTATGTAATTATTACCACTTAAATGTAGTGGCACATTATTCCGCAATGGGGACAAAAGTAATAATTTTTACTTTATTTAGTAGAGTTTCTGCTGAATGTGTATTTATGTGTATTGGATTCTCATTGTAAAGTTAAAAACGATCAAAAATAATGTTTTTATGTTTTTAAACTTGACTTGTGTTGAATAAACAATTTCTTCTAATAATCTTGACATATGTTCTAGATCTTTATCCTGTTGGAAAATCCAACAACCCATTTTCACTCTAATTTTCTCGGCACAGGCAGAAAGATTTGGGCTTATCTTGCCTCTACCATACTTCGCTATGGGTACCAGGTTATTTTCGGTGTAGGCATATTTTTTTAATACCAAAATCTATCTGGCCAAAAAAGCTTATAATAGAACACTTACAGTAGAACATTTCTCCTTCCAAAGTCACAATAGTAACTGCTCTAGGTCTGCTCTACGGCAGATATTGCATCACAGCATGCAATGAACCTCTGGGCTCATTGAAAATGGGGCAGCCTAGTCGTGCTGCTATGACGCAAATGGTCTTTAAATTCATCCTCGAAAGAATGCAGCCCCCGAAATGGGATGCTATTGGCATTTTCAGATGAGATGTTATTGCCATTCTCTGACTTATGAAGGTGAACATGACTTGACATGAAAATGACTTGCAGTCATTAAGTTTGGCTATGAGAATGTCTCTGTGTCGGGAAGGGAAATGTCTTAGTTTAAAAATACTAGGGCTGTCTATAATTTGCCCAATGTGGTTTTGTTAAAAATAATGATTTCACAAATATCAATTTAAAATATCCATACTTTTTCATCAAAATGTGAACTTTTATATCCCATATTACACATCTTTATTGGGAGTGACAATCATTGTGGAGGGTACAGCCTGTATTACCCCGGGGTAAGTTGGTAAATATAAATAAGTGTTGTTATGGGAGCTATTTTCACCTTCCTTCATAACATTGCTTCTGCTGTATGTTTTCTCTTCTAGTATTTTTGCATGCATATATAAAATACAGACAGTTTGAGCGATTATAGTCTTTATATACCTTCAAAAATACGTTAAAGGGAACATATTTTGACAGATGATTTCAAGTTTATTAATCTGGTCATTTTTAGGAGCTGATTTTTTTTTTTTATTTCTTACTTTTGTTACCATGTTTCTTTGTAGATGTTGAGCACAAGGAGGATGACAGCGGAAACTCTACAAAGAATGAGGTATGCTTCTCTAATGGTGACAGTCCATCTCCCATGTGTAAGTGATATGTACGAATACAGTATGTGGTTCAGTTTGATGTTTCTTCCTAATAGCGTACCTGCAGTTGCACAGTTTCCAGTGACAATTCCTGATTTTTTTTTACAAAACTATGTTCCTGACATGGTGTACATGTGAAAGAAATGGTACCCTAAGGGCTACTAGATTTGAAATCTCAAATACACTTGGTCCTCTGGTTGAACGGAAGGTCCTAGATCTTAACAAACAGTGGCTGACTGAGGGCATATATGGGGCCTGGGCCAGTCTTAGAGTGTGGCCCCACTTTCTGAGTGCTTGCACACTCTGCGTGCTCGCCAACTCTCTGGTCTCTTTCCTCCCAACACCCAGACCTCCAACAAACAAACTCTCCTGTATCACTTTGAGAAAAAACTGCCTGCTTCCTTCCCTCTTTTATCGCTAGCACAGAGAGATAAGGTGAGTGGATTAAACAAGCGGTTGTTTTTTTTCTTTTCCTTTTTATTTGTCCCTTTAAACAGGGAGCTCGAGGCAGGCTGCGTGGGGGAGTGGGCTGGGAAATCGGCCTGCGCCAGAGACCCATGCCCAGGGTAACCTTCCAAGCTGGTGACCCTTATTACATTAGCAAGAGGACCAGGGAGGAGTTGCTGGCCAAGTGGAAGATGGAGGTGAGTACCAGAGAGACAGGGAGTTAGAAACGCAAACCAGTCCTATGTGATAACAGGGCCCAAATGTTTCGTCACCCTCAACCAAGGAGTTTGCAAACCGGCATCAGATTCTGTGTTCTTGTGTGGCTTACAGTTTGAAATCCAAGTGGAAGTGAATACTGATCTCAGATCAGCGGTGAAAACATGAAACGTTTGGTACAACCCAAGAAATCTTGGAGAGAGCAGGAAAAAAAACTTGTGAAAGCCAAGTGTATTTGATGACTCATCTGATATCTCATAAAGGGACCATTTATTTCATGGTTTGCTGTTTTGCTGGTTGCATGTTTTGAGTAAAGTTCATTAAACGCTGAATTTGAAAACTGTTCGATTGTTGCACAATGTAGAGAGAATTGACTCTCTATAAAACTGTTACTCCACCTGCATGTACGTACGATCTGAGTTCGGACGCTCACTGTCAGTCATGCATGCCACATGTGCAGTAGCAAAGCTGTTGCTCAGGGTGTAAAACACTTGTCTAATGATTTATCATTAACAATGAACTTTTCTTTTCAGATGCTCACTAGATGCAATTTAGTTTATTCTCCCTAATCATGTCTTAAGTAGAATATCCAAGCACCAGTAGCAGGAGCGTTGTGATTTTTTTTGTCGCATATTGTGACCTGGGTTCCTTCAGCTACAGCTGGTGACTTGTGATCGGAAGTGTTTTTTAGCCTCCTTGGTGGCAGCAGACATTTCTCCCTCTTGTAGAGTAGGGTACAGAGAGAGTCTCCGTGTTACATAATGTCCTGTCTCCATGGCAACCAAATTGGGCCTACCATTAAACGTCTGTCCCCCAACCGTTTCCCTTGCACCCCCCGCCCCCTCTCAAAGTGAGACTAAAGAGAAGCCATAAATGTTTCAGAGTGAATGATAATGGAGCTAAATTACCACGATATGCTGATGTCTGTTGACCGTCGTGACAGTCCAGGGGAGCAGGCATCCATCCACATGGGCAGTTGGAATTCTCCACCCTGTGAAGTCAGCTAATGGGGGTTTTCCCCTATTCTATATTTTATCACATTGTTCAACTTGTTTCTAAAGATAGACTCCTGCCATCATGCTCTCAGAAAACAATTCGGCAGGAAAAGCTATTGATTGGGGGCGTTAAGGCGCTACTTCACATGGAAGAGGTTATTGAGTTCACCGTCGTAGGGGTGGTGAAGAAGGAGTGGCTCGCAGAGAATTGAATCCTTGCCTACTGTAGTTTCATAACAGAAGGTCACAGTGTCTTTTTTAGACAAGTGCACAAAGTTGCAGTCGATTCATCTTTCCCACCTCTGTTCCTCTTCACTCCTCCCCTTCCCTGCGCACCATTATGGAAATGAACTCAGTGCTATGGATATGAGGGTTACGATAAGTTTTGCAGCAAGTTTCCAGCACTGCTTGCAAGACAGCCTCCTGGCTGCTGGCCAACATTTTGCAAGTCCTCTCTAGCCAACCAGAATTCCTGTCGTCAACCACCTGACCCTGAATTCCCAGACAAAGAAATGTTCATGCTTTCTATTTTTTCCTGTCCCTTTTTTTGCGTGGTCGCCTCGAACCCGAGAGTGGGGGCAAGGAAAAAAAAGCGCAGAGGCACACGTTGGATTTAAAGTGCCGACTGCATGCGTGTTCGGGTAGGTGAGCCTGGCTGTTTGTTGTTGATAGTACCGGGTGGAGGGGGCAGTGTTCATGTCTGTGTAAGCTTAGATGGGGGAGGAATTATGCTGACTTCAGGTATTTCCAGGAGACTTGTTATGGACCATCTGCTCTGGGCAGCTTAAAGGAAACCCGTCTCTTTCAGTCCGGTGAGGAGGGAGCTCAGGCGTTTGCTGGAGTCTACAGGAAAAAAAAGTAGATTTGCTGAACTGTATGTAATTGCAGGGGGATCGCCGCATGCTCAAAGTATTTCCTGTTTCAATGTATATGCTCCAGTTTATTTGCTTCTGATTGCCATAGACATGTTTATATTTTACTGTGTCGTACTATGATGCTGTTTCTTGCATTTTTTAAAGCAGCAAGCTACAGAGATGTGATATGCTATGACCTGAAGCTGCCTCACAGCTTTGCTGGAAAATATATACGTTTTAGAGCAGTTGTTGTGGATTTATGTGATGCTGATAAGCTTATCTGGCTTCTGGGAAGAAACGGTATACGCTTGTAAATATTGGATTTTGCCCTGGCTAGTGTCAAAACGGAAATGCGGTGCCTGTCTTTTTAAGACTATGCAAATGTCGAGAATGAACCCAGTGAACCTGCATGGTGTGTGCGTGCTGCCAGAGCTGTGGGTCAAGGCTAGCAATACAAACATGAGCAGGCTTTTAGATCTGATTCACTGCTCCAATATTCAATGTTTTGCAAATCTATCAGCATTTGTTAGGCAAATTGCAGACTTTTGAAGATGAAACCGATTTTTGTAAACACCACTAAACAGGGAAAATGGGGAGCTTTTGAAAGAGCTTTTTTGATAGGGCTGCCTCTGACTGTTTTTGCGTAGTTGACCTCTCGTAAGGCTTCTAATTGCAGAATCTCTGTAAATGACTTAACACAGTGAAGGCCAGATGCATCCTGTGTCCTGTGGTCTCCAGAGGGTAAGAATTAAGAGCGCTTTGTTCAGGTTCTCACTTGGATCACATAATAAATGCAATTGTTGCTTATTCATACTCTGCAGGAATGTCGTGAATCAGTCTGTCAAGGGCGCCTTCTGTGTACAGTATTGGACTTTTACATGAGCGTCCATATAAACATGGATATTTATGTATGAAATCATTCTAAATAATAATGCTTATAGCTATTATGCAGTATAGACTCAAAGCTCTAAGTAGTAGCCAATACTGACATCATTTACAGGAAAAACTTTCTTACACACTTTTCTGTCCAAGTCGTACAAATAGTTGCAGGTGTGACGATTTAAAATCATTTGCATCCCGTATTAACATTCTGATCTTGCTTTATTTTGAGACAAATATCAAAATTCCTGACCTAATCCCTGATATGCGCAAACTGTATTCATACTTATTCCTCTCAGAAAAAGTTCTATTACAGACGTTTGCATTTTTGAAAGTCTTTGTTGACCTATGTGTGACTTGTAACTACTGTAATAAGCATTGATTGATAGTGGTTGTAGAAAGGATCAGTGGTAGATAAATAGACTAAAATACACAAGAGTAGAAAAAGTGAGTGATCTGTACTATGGTATCTCAGTTTAGTTTAAATGAAGCATGTGCTTCAGTGTTTACTGCTTTATTTCTTTAACTGGAAACATTTTATTTAGCCACCATCCATAACCATCTAACAAGTAACCTCATTATTATCTAATGCAACAAGATTAAGCTCATATTAGTTCATTCTTTTGCTGGATTAGATATCATTGTTTTAGCAATGGTATAATGACTTGACCAACTTGTTTCTCAGTTTTATTAGAATACCCCCAGAAAATACAGAACATTTGTATGCAGTATATGAAAAAAATGAAAAATAAATAAATAAATAAGCCCAGCTTCTATAGGCTACAGTGATGAGTAATTAGCGTATGACTACTTCATCTGTACTATACATCCAGGTTAGGCATTCGTCCGATTTCAGCAGAAAAGGTCACGTAGGTGGCAATGGAATCCTCCTGTAAGGTGGTCCAGTGTTTGAACTGTGAACATTTTCGTTGTTCATGGGTGTTGAAGTGCTAAAAGCTCAATACCCAGGCGGCCGAACAGAACTGCTCAGATGCAAACGTAATATTTTGATATTAAGCAGTTGTTTAAAGGTAATCTTTTCCATCTGTTCCTTAACTAAAGAAATGCATAGGTCCTGAAATCTTTATCAAACTGCAATCGTGAGGTTTGCTAATAATGTGGTTGCCATACAATACAAAAATGCCAATACAAAAATACACTATAATTTCAACATGATCATTGAGTGCATGGCTTAAAAGGTCTCGTGAGATAAGAAAGTATAGGTTTTTAGGCTTTATGTGGAATCGGTGGTAATGTTGATTTGTGATTTTTGGTTTGCTGTTTGAAATGTCAGTTTTGAAAATGGCAGTAAAAGAAGAGTATTTACAATAAGAACTTTCCGTAAGAGTTAGTTACTGTAGGGTCAACCTGAATTACATTCAATACTATTCCAATTCATGCTTACCAGGACTTAAATCTTAACCAGAAGCACAGCAGGAGAGCAAAGCAGGAACCAACCCTAGGCAGAATGCCAATCCATCATAGGGCACACACACTCATTTTTCAAATTTCACTTTATTATTATTATTTTGTAATTCTGTAAAGCACTTGAGATGCCTCGTGTATGAGTGGTGCTATACAAATAAACTTGCCTTGCCACACACACTCACCAGTTGACCTAACACATATCTTTGAAGTGTCCAAGGAAGTATCTGGAGAAAACGCACACAGACACTATTAGAACATGCAAACTCCACACAGCGTCTGGAGCAGGAATTAAACTGTTATGATGCTGGGAGTTGACAGCACTAGCAAAATCCTGCATCCTGCAAAAACACCGAAGTCAAAACGAGGAAGCATTTTAGTTGGAACATTTTAAATATGGCACAGGAAACAGTTCCTTCAGATAAGTGAAAAGCCCTCGAAAAAGTATACTGCTCATAAAACTAAGGGGATATTTCAAAATGATATATCCCATAATTAAATATTTTTGTGAGCAGCGTATATTTAGACAGTGAAGAAAACATCAGGACTAGACGAGGATGCACAATTTATTTATAACACATGATGTTTTCTACATTCTGTGTACATATTTGTATTTATTTATTTATTTTCGTTATACATGTCATCGTGTTCAAAAAGGTGTTCGAGCAAAGGTTTCTGACTGCCCCAATAAGTAATTTGATTTGTTTAGGGGCATCAATGAAATAAAATAACGCCAGATAATTGTGTTTACATGCACTTGGGTGATTAAATACTGGGAATACTTCAGGTTTACATGACTCAGGCAGCAATTGGTTTTCTACTTTGCAACCACAGAAGGGAAGTTAACTTTGAACTTCCTGATACGCTATTTGTAAACATGGTCCCACTTCATGGGCAAATGTGGATCATATTTTATGGTTTCTAGTATTGTAGTATGCTGCCATTCTTACTGCTTTCTCTTTATAGCTACAAAGATGAGACAAGTGTTTTGAAAAAGCCTTTTCACATGTGCTGTGTCTATTTTAAGGTTGTCAGATCATGTGTGAGAAACAAGCAATTGGCCACTAAAATAGGTGACCTACTACAAGGTGAGAGAGTAACCATTTGGGCAATTTAAAAACCTGAATGACAATTTTTTTTTTTTTTTTATGTTTAGAGGTTAAACAAAATTCTTGCAAGAATATTTGAGAGTGATATAGGATCAGTGAGCAAGCCATGTTTGTAAGAGACGTCACAGAAAAATAAGGCCAAATTTGTATAGACTACGCGGACCTGGCAACCATGTTTGATTCTGCTAGCCACCTCTATTTGGTTCTGTTTGCATACAGGTGCAGACTGTGAAAACAGAAATAAAAGTAAGTGTACACATGTACTTAGAAATCCGACTAAAAATCAGATTTAAGAAATCAGAGTATGCTGTTAAAATAATGACTTGAATAATCAGATAATTGCAGAAATGTGATTAGTATATGCTTGTTTATGCACTCAGTTACAGTAAATTATATTTTCCAGTATAAGCATTCACATCTAGTCAGCATTCTGGGTTTCATTTTGTGAACCGGTTTCTCCCTTTTTAAGGGGCGAGAACTGCTGTTAACCTGTGAGTTACATGGTTCATTGTTATGGTTTCAACATCTTTCCTCTTTATTTGGAAATACTGTTGTTTCTCTTTTTCCACCAACATGTCTGTGCCCCATTACCATGAGCTGTAAATCACTGAAATTAGCAGATTTTGACAGTTATTTGCTACATTATCCATTAATTTATTTAGTTTGGAATAACGTTCGTAACGTTCACTAGCTGGCCTTGCAACACAGCGGTTTCTGGAGTGTTTGTAACTTTCTGCCTTGCACACGACCTGTGGCACATAAGCCGTGGTCCTGCCAAAGCTGTCAGTGCTGTATGTGTAACTGATAAAGACTGTACTGTACTGTACTTTAAGAACCCTCCACCCTCTATGCCCCCCTCTCTCCCATGACTTGGAGAGTCAAACTCTCCCTGCAGTGAGGCCCCTGAGAAGGGGCATTTCCAACTGGGAAAATATCCAGAAGCAAACCCCGACTTCTTATAGTCATCCCGCTCTTCTGTTGGGAGAGTCAGCTTTCAATTGATTCTCTGGATAAATAACCCCTTCCTTTCCTCTTAAGTCTAGACTCCTCCCTGTACTCACTTTATGGCTACAGTGCCTGCATTTTTTATCTATTGTGGTTACTGCAGTGTATTTTTTTATGCCTAAAAGGGAGAATTATTCATAAGAATTCACAATGAGCCTTCATTTCCCTTTCATCTAATTTCCTCTAGGGTAAGACGGGCAACAAAACAATGTTTGACCAGGTCATTACTGCTTTTTTTGCCACAGGCATCTGTACGTCTACTGTATTCCCTCCTGATAGTCCAGGTTCAAGCGAGTCACCTCTAGATCCCTCATCAGCACAGACAGCCTTGTAAATATTCGGTTTAGATTAAAGATTAGACTAAAGATTGTAAAGCTTTTATGGATATGAACTTGGTTGAAATCACCTATTCTGAGATTGCAGGGGTACGATATGAAACACGTGCACATGCAGAGTAAGCCAGTGATATAAACTCCCTATTACCAAATGACTGAATGCCAAACAGTATAGAACATATGGCCTAGTGCTTTGAACCATCCAGAGAAGCTATACAGATATTTATAAACTACAGTGGAACTTGGTGATTGGTGGCCACATGTTTCTACTCCACATCACCACCCCCTTGTTCTCTTTCACACACACCCATGCACACATACTCAGTGTTATTGGGCTCCACTCCCCCTTGTGGGCCTTTGGGAATTAGTATATGTCGTGGATAAGGAAATGAGAGAGAGTCATTTAAAGTGTAAGATAGTCTTTTTTTTCTTTTTCACTCCAAACATCCCTTCGCCAGGTTTACATCTGTGTCGATTGAAACCTGAGATGGTGTTGGATTCTGGCAGCAGAGCGAGTACAGCTGTAAAACATATTCACGTGAGTGAGCGAACTGTGCTGTAGATAGCAACGAATAGAACAACACAGAGCGAATGCGAGAAGATGCAGAATGTGTGCAGCTGTTTGGGATTTTCTGTGAGCAGCTTAAGTCACGGCTTGGCCCGCGTCCCCTATTGTTGACCTAACAAGTTTGGTTCGACAAACTCAGTGAACTCTGCACCATGCTGTTCTCCAGGCACCTCAACCACAACAAAAACTTCATAGCTTCAAAGTGGCCACAAATGGCATTTAGTTTAGATGATTGGGGATTGTTTCCATCCTTTTTTTTTCTTTGACCCTCCTCAGTCTCAAACAAGAGTTGCTCTTGCTTAATCAAGAACCCTAGAGATATTTGCTTTGGCATGTGAGGTTATTGTACTGTAAACACACCTAGCGATTATCGGCATAGAGCTGTAGCATTCTCAGCATGGGTTGTTGCTGTGTATCTGCGTGTTCTCACTTCGCTTTACCTCTTTGCCTCCTCTGTTTCTGTCTCACTGCAGGCAGAGAAGAAGGCCAAACTGGTTTCCATGATGAACTCGCTGGAGGAGCATGAAGAAATGGAGGACAAACCCCAGAAGGCCTGCAGCAGCATCAGCAATGCACTGACCCCTGCACCACCACCCACACAACAGCAGCAGCAACTAACTCAGCCTAAGGCTCTTCCCAAAGCTCAACCACAATCACATCTACAGCCTCCACTGCAGCAGCAACAACAGCTTCCTTCCCAGCAACAGCAACCTACAGACCCAGCATCCCCTACAGTGGCCACCACCCCAGAGCCTGTGCCTATTGGGGATGGAGACAAGACATTACCCAAGACCATGGACACAGAGACCGAGTATGAGGTACAGACACATCTGTGGCACACCTGTGAAGCAGAATTAGACCTGACAGTGCGCAATTCAATGATTCATTGCTAATCCATCATGGCACACGTACAGTAATACACTCATATCCACATACACACTAAGGCAACTTGGAAACACTAACTAATCTAACATGCATGTCTTTGGAATGGAATGAAACCAGAGTGCCTGGAGTAAATTCGCACAGGCACACGGAGAACATAGAAAATCCTTAAAATTTCAGCACTGTTAGGCAGCTAACCATTCCACCTTTTTGCTACTCACAATATATAGCTCCTTAGCATAGTGATATTTAACACAGTTCAGGATAGAATTGTGGGATTCCATCTGCATGGTGACATCTGTGTACTGTATGTAGGATGGCAGAGGCTTTGGAATTGGTGAGCTGGTATGGGGTAAGCTCCGCGGTTTCTCTTGGTGGCCTGGACGTATTGTGTCCTGGTGGATGACTGGACGAAGTCGAGCAGCCGAGGGCACCAGATGGGTCATGTGGTTCGGGGATAGCAAATTCTCTGTGGTAGGTTTTTGACCTTAAATGAAGAATTTAGAAATCTTTTTATTCTAAACCCTCAATAAGAAATCTTCCCGAATAATTACTTAGGTATCAAATTTGTAGAGGTGTGATTACTATTTCTTTTAAATGATTTGCATCCTGTATTCACGTTTTAAAAGTTTGTTTGTCAGTCCACATAATTCACGACACATCCATAACGCAGTTGTCATGGAATCAGATTGGAGGATGTGTTAAATCCCTAAAAAGTTAGGGACTGTGGCCTTGCGGATAAGGTAATGGACTATGGATCCATTATGAATGTCCAGGGTTCAAATCCCATTTCTGCCAAGCTGCCACTGTTGGGTCCTTGAGCAAGACCCTTAACCCACAATTGCTTGGATTGTAAGACTATGAATTGTATGTCACTCTGGACAAGAGCGTTTGATACATTTCATAAATGTAAAGCCAAGCTGAGAGACCAGTGTTAGCCTAATATAAGTCATAGGATAAAATCTGATAAATATATAATCTGATAAGTAGGGTAGTACATTGCTATAAAGTAGTATATTAGTCCAAAAAGGTGTCTTAGTGGTGTTATTTTAGATTTAGCTTATTATTTAGCTTTTAAGATTATTATTTAGATTTAGCTTCTGTTATATCAGAAGCTTTGAATCTTGGGAAAAAAATCTGTTTGATTTAAGAATGTATTTTTGTCTGGCATTTTTTACCTTTTGCTGTAAACAGAGTGTACCCTAAAGCTGAAGTGTATTCCACAAGTTTGTGGAAATGTTATCCCAACATATTCTCACAATATTCTGAAAAGCTTCTTGTGGTGTTAATGAAAGTCTTTACCAGTAAATGCCCACTTAAATTTTAGATGGGATTTATGGTCAGGTGAATGTGCAAGACTGTCCATGGCCTTCAGCAGTTGCAAAGATTTAAATTGTTTTTTAAGTCATTATCCAGCTTCAATATTAATTCACACCATTGTATGTATTATAATGGCCAACTGTTTGGTGAGACTGTGTTCCACGTGTCTTTTCCCTTGCAGGTATGTGTCGAGAAATTGTTGCCCTTGAGTTCTTTCTGTAATGCGTTTCACCAGCCAACCTATAATAAGCAGCCAATGTACAAGAAAGCCATTTATGAGGTGCTGCAGGTATGGATTTGAACACTTAAGAACAGACTTCAAAATGAGAATGTGTTGATTAGGGGTGTAACGATGCATTGTACCACTATACAAAAATCTAATGCAATTGGATTTTTTGAACACCAGAGGGCTCACTTATCATCATCTTCATGCTCCTGTATGCATGTCTTACATTCTGCATTTGGAAACTTAATGTAAAGATGAATTTAAGGTAAATGCAGAGTGAGCTTGTTTGCTTACATTGGTGTTCATTTTAAAATAGTACTTAGTTATTTAAATTTGGTAAAACTGTTACAAAAGCACATATGTCCTGTAACACTATATAAAACTCCTAAATTGTTTTAACTGCATAGTATTTCTGTTTACATTTTTATGCAAAAAGGACACTATTTTGAATTGTTATTCTTGAGAAATAAAAAAAATAAATGTTTTCACTCGGTTATTTAGGATATGGTGATAGCTATAGAACATTGTAAGGACTAATGTTTTTTTGTTTAAAAGATATTCAATAAAAAGTGCATTGTTTACAGTTCAGAAAAAAAGAAGAGTATTTGAAAGAAACTGAAATTATGGACTTAATACTGTGAATTTAATCAATTTGTGAGCAAAGTTTATCGTTACACCCCTTGTTTTAAGCGTGTACTTGTCGATTATCAAAAATCCACTTATCCATGTATCCATCTGAAAATATTTTACATTCTTTAAGCATCTGTAATGTTACCGTTATGGTTCCACAGGTAGCCAGCAACAGAGCAGGAAAAGTGTTCCTCACCTGCCCTGAAAGTGACGATCCTGACACCTGTAAATCGGTAGATATTCAGAACAAGCAAATGATCGAATGGGCCATGACAGGATTCCAGCCCACTGGTCCCAAGGGCCTGGAGCCTCCAGAAGGTAAATGCTACTTCCAAGTTCTTCTTAAAAAATGGAGTGTGGAACCATGTGCTGGAGTCACATGCCTCTACAAGTGAAAACACATACAGAAATGTGTTGCATTTTGGTTTCTGAGTCTGCTAAGTATATTTATCAATCATGCTTCATATATTCTGCTCATAAAATTAGTCATTTTAAAGCAATAATTAGCAAAAATACCCATATCCCCTAATTTTTTTGTGAGCAGTGTAAATATCTCATATGTGGAGGAGCATGCTCTAAAACAAATGTTGTGTCAAATCAAATGTGCAAAGATGAAGTTATTTCATATTAACGAAAGTACAAGTGAGCCATGCATATAAAGTCTTATTTGTGGTTATAGTAATGGTTGGCATGTGTGAAGTGTTCTGTGACAGCTGGATTTTTTTGCCTGCTTTTAAAAGTAAAGGATTATACGGAAAGCCTAGGTACACATTGGCTTTCCTGGAACTAAGCACTCCATTTTAAAGGGCATTACTCACCAATAGAGATGATCACACACCTGTATTCTAGTTCATAATGTGGCTTTGCTCTGATTTGCTGAATGGGTTTTTCTCAGAGGAGCGCAACCCATATAAGGAAGTGTACCCTGAAATGTGGGTGGAACCTGAAGCAGCAGCCTATACGCCCCCACCTGCTAAAAGACCCCGCAAGAGCACAGGCACGGAGAAGCCCAAAGGCAAAGACATCGTCGATGAGAGAACTCGAGGTGAGTCAGTTCTCTGAGTTAAAGCACAGCTGAGGAGTTGAACGGGTTCACTTACACACTCACATAAGCACACACCTCTAATCAGGATTATCAGCTCTAACCACTAAACCTCCCAAGGTAAACATTAGAAGCCAAACTTCAGATACAGTGCAGGGGGGAGTCCCCCAAACTAATTACCAGTTTCTGCTTTCAGAGAGGCTCGTTTATGAAGTGCGACAAAAGTGCAGAAACATCGAAGGTAAACCATGATATCTGCTGACTTGCAATGATTCTGCCATGTACTTGAACGAGATTCAGTTCACTTAGGCTGCCTTAATCTTCCCTTCCCTTTTTCCACAGACATTTGCATTTCCTGTGGAACACTGAATGTTACGCTCGAGCACCCACTCTTCCTTGGAGGAATGTGCCAAAGCTGTAAGGTAGAGGCTGATTGTTCTTTCTGGCCCTGGTGGAGTAATCCAGTGATTCAGAAATACTCCAAGTTTATGTCAGCTTTAGAATGATAACTTTAGCTTATGCTAACTTTGTTGATAACTCATTTTACCCGGGATGGACAATATGATAATATAAAATCTATCAATAATTAAATTTGTCACAATATGATTTTATGGGAGCTTTATGGATAGTTTTATTACATTGACTATAACATACAGCTGCTTGTGTGATAAAATCTATTTTATATAATTTATTTGTATTTGTCCTTCTCGGCTTCTCTTGGGCCGATAAGGGTTGGGGATACTAGATCTTACTAGTAGACGCCCCTGTAATCCGGACATAAAACTTCATGGTGTTGGGCATGTAAATTGCCTTTGTGCCAACCAAGCATCATTAAGTGTTTTGTTGCTGTTATCTTTGACTGAAACTGTAAAATAGACTACAGGTAGCTGCTGTTTAATGACCATTGTCTGAGTTCTTAGTAATAACAAAAAATTATAATGGGAAACCAAAAATTGTATTTGTAACAGTCTGTTAATGGCATCCATGGTGGAAGAGAAACTGTAGCTAATGGAACTGAGGAGCTTTCCCCCTAGAGGGCACCATTACCTGTGTAATGTAGTGATCTGAGCTGGTCATCTGTAGTTGTCTGGGAAGAAATGGGAAAAGGGTGCTGTTTAGAGAACGCATGGCTTCACCACTGCTTAAGTTACCCTTTTTTACACTAGAGTAGTATAGAAAGGCTATGTGACTATGATAATGTTTGATCAATGACCATTCTGGTGAACGAGTTTCTCAGAACGTAATGTGGTGGTTAAATCGTGCATACTTGAAACTACTTTTTTCTGCACTTTGACTTGTGCACCCTAAACATAGCATAAGTGGGCACTGCATCTGTCTTTAGGTACTATAAATATTTTGGGCACCGAATTCACAAATCACATTTTTACATTATTGTTATGGGTTGTTTCAGTTTGTATAATGACTATGAAATATGATTGGTTTTATATATATATATATATATATATATATATATATTTAACCAATGTTTGTGTGTGTGTGTAATAAAAGCTTATATATATATTATATAAGTATTGAAAGGCTAGCTAGCTAGATATATATATAAATTAACACAATAACATGTGTGGTAACGTGTTACAGAACTGCTTCCTAGAGTGTGCATACCAGTATGATGACGACGGTTACCAGTCTTACTGCACTATATGCTGTGGAGGGAGGGAGGTCCTTATGTGCGGAAACAATAACTGTTGCAGGTAAATATCAAGAAATACAGACTGTCCTGTTCGTGTTACGTAACCATGATTAGTTAGGCCACCACTGCTAGAACCATGTTCTAGCCTTCTATCGGTTCATCTGGATTGGCTGGGCATTAGACAAATAGGTGACATGAAAGTTGGAAGGTTAAAATGAGGAATCATGTCTCTCCTGTCAGTCGTTCGAGGGTCATGCAAAAATGGCGGATGGACAAAATGAGTGTTGTCTGTTCCTCTGGGCAGATTCGTTCTCATCATACAAGTCTGCCACTTACCCGTGAAAAAAGTAAATTGTTCAGAGGCACTTGAGAGTTCTCCCTTGATAGAGATGGAAAAACAAACAATGAAACTGATAAGCTGATAAAAGGGATGATGTCATAGGCGTAATGCAATTATTCCATATTTCTCTCTAACTGTCTTTTTTTTTTAAAGAAAGTTAAATAAATGTGCATAAACTAATACCACAGTTTAAAAAGCTCTGTCAGTGTACACTAACTTAATAGACTCTGCCATCTGCAGGTGTTTCTGTGTAGAGTGTGTGGATCTGCTGGTGGGACCGGGTGCTGCACAGGCTGCTATTAAGGAGGACCCATGGAACTGCTACATGTGTGGTCAGAAGCCTCAGTATGGGCTGCTCGAACGCCGGGCTGACTGGCCCAGCCGCCTGCAGCTGTTCTTTGCCAACAACCATGATCAAGACTTTGTAAGTGCCATACACCAAAATCGCATGTGCTTTATGTACAAATGTATTCTGTTATTGGGCATAATAGATCAGCTTTCTATAGCATAACATCATTTAAGAAAATTCAGCAAATCATAGAGTTCTAACACATCCAAGGCTTTCTGAAAACTACCATATAAATTGTAATACAGTCGATTCCGGTTAATGGGACCACATCGGGACGCGATCGCTGCATTAAAGAAATGGAAGTTACTTGGAAAACAGCCAGCAAGCTTGAAAAAAGGGCAAATAATTGTCAGCTCTTGGAGAAAAGCAAATCTAAACAGTCTGCCATTTCAGCAACTACAAGCCTCCATTAATACCATGTAAAGGCTAGACGTTTATTGATGAGGATTTCTGTGTGAACAATTTTATGGTGCATTTGGGTCGAAGTGGTGTAGTTTGGACAGTCTAAGAGGATCTTGGGTGGATAATATACTATATTTTATTTATTAACTTAACCTTTATTTATATGCAAAGTCCCTTGAGATTTAAATTTTTTTTTTTCCAGGGAGACCTAGGCAAAATAGTGCACAATTTCCAGTTATACAAGTAAACATAACAAAACATACAAAGAGCAACAAATGCATAATACACAAAATTCAGCTTAGGAGTATTTTTTTAACCACAGCTTGAAACTTAATCATTAATATGTAATTTGTCCTAAAGGCTATTCCATGACCAAGGCACAACATGACACATGAAAGTTGTTGTTTTATCCTGAATTAGTCTTAGGCACCTTGTAGAGCAACCTTCTACCTTTTCAGTATTATTGTTAACTAAAGCACTTGACTAGTTTATTACCAAATAAGACTACTAACTACTACTACTCAATTACTACTAACTGGATACTAAAGCATAATGGGCCATGCTGTTATTAGAAGCTTTGTGATTGCAGATGACCATTCAGAAGTTGTTTCCTGTTTCCATGTTATGGAATGCTTTATTTCCAACAGTCAAACATTTATCTCTTATGATTTATTTTTAAAGAACAAGTAAACAGATATTGTGAGCAAATGAAGTATGTTTCAACATTAAATCATGTGAAACATATGTATAGCAAGTATCTCTGCCTTTTACAGGTTCATGCCTGGCTTTTCAGTAATTACTGAACGTTTTCTGACCATGCACAATCAGTTAAGTTCTTGAATTACGTAAAAATTGTGTGCAGAACAGTATTATTTCTAATCAACTCTCTCTCCCCCTCCCAGGAACCTCCAAAGATTTACCCTCCTGTTGTGGCAGAAAAGAGAAAGCCTATTCGCGTTTTGTCACTCTTTGATGGCATTGCCACAGGTTAAATGAGATTTCTCACCTTACCTCACCTGTTTTTATACTCTCAGTACATACTATATATACAGGGGAAGAAATAATTATTTAATCCCTTGCTAATTTTGTAAGTTTGCCCACTTACAAAGATGTGAAAAGTCTATAATTTTAAGGGTAGGTTTATTTTAACAGTTACAGCTAGAATATCTAAAAGAAAATCCAGAAAATTACATTTGCTATAATTTAATATACTTTTAAGTATTTATTTAATTAACATCTAGGCCACCCATGGAGAATGGGTCACCTGTTGAGTCTTGGTCCTCCCAAGGTTTCTTCCTACCACTTTCAGGGAGTTTTTCCTCGCCACTGTCGCCCTAGGCTTGCTCAACTTGGGATTGGTCTTTTTAAAATAATGTAATATTGTAAATCTGCTTTATTTGAGACAATGAACCATTGTAAAAAGCGCTATATAAATACAATTGAATTGAATTGAATTGTATAAAATATATACATTTATCTGCATATTACAGAGAGAAATAAGTATTTGATTTCTCTAGCAAACAAGACTTGTTGGCAAAACCCTTGTTGGCAGGCACAGCAGTCAGATGTTTTTTGTAGTTGAGTAGGTTTGCTCTCATGTCAGGAGAAATTTTGGTCCACTCCACTTTGCAGATCATCTCTAAACCATTAAGATTTTGAGGCTGTCACTTGGCAACTCGGACCTTCAGCTCCCTCCATACGTTTTCTATGGGATTAAGGTCTCTCCTTTGTTGCCTTGCTGTATTTTTTTGGTCTTTGTCGTGTTGGAAGACCCAGCCACAACGCATTTTTAATGTCTTGGCAGAGGGAAGGAGGTTGTCAACTCAGGATTTTACGATGCATGACTCCATCCATGCAGTGAAGTAGTACTATGCCCTTAGCAGAGAAACACCCCCAAAACATAATGTTTCCACCTCCATGCTTGACAGTGGGGACGGTGTTCTTTGGGTTATTGTGAGCATTTATCTTCCTCCAAACACAGCCAGTTGAGTTATTGCTCAATTTTTTGTCTTATCTGACCACAGCGCCTTCTCCCAATCACTCTCAGAATCATCCAGGTGTTCATTGGCAAACTTCATACAGGCCTGCACATGCCTTCTTGATGAGGGGGACCTGGCAG
>JAVSBV010000147.1:4254702-4269355 GCA_033117975.1 Parotocinclus spilosoma | reverse complement strand
GAAAGGACTCTGAATCAAAACTGTGTGTGCAAAAAATGGCCAAGTCAGTCAGTTCATAACGTAGCCGTTTATTACCAGTGGGTTTTGGAAGTTTGTGAATCTGTTTAGATAATAGTCAAACGTGTGTGCATTTAAATTATTGTACTTAGTACAGATTTGGTAATTGGCAGACTGTCATAATATAGAAACAAATTAGGTTTTTATTTAAGGCATTACACTGTATACGTACCTTAATGCTTCTTCATTTCATTTGTTATATTCGGTGATATCTATGCCCATATTTTTGTACATTTTGTACATAGAATATGTCTGTTGCTGTGCTTGTTTTGAGATGTACAATTATAATTATCTGCTAATATATCGTGGATCATGGAATCAACAGACTCAAATCAAAGAAAGTAGTAACTGACAAAACTGCAACAGTAAAACTGAACATAAGTAATGTAGTGAGAAAGAGTAGTGGGGTAGGAGGACCGCTGTTCTTAGATATTTCCTATTTATGCATCATGCGCCAAATCGAGAAAGCAAAAGAACGAATTTGCAAAGTGGTTTTAACAATAGATGGAAATTTCCGTCTTCACTGCACAGCTCTACATACAAACCAGACTCTTTATTTGCATTTCATTTTAATTACTGAAAGAGGGCTTGTAGGCGTTTCCAAAGGTGCTAAACATTTGATCTAATTGAGAAATATATATTATTTGGAAGATGTACTTGTTTTAACAATGACTGTTTTTAAGTTCCTTGTAGTATTGGAAAAGCACTATTATTTTACTCTCTCATATAAATATATTAACAAAGGCATTTTAACTTTGTACTTGAAAAAAATAATGATGAAAAGATTCTTATATTGTTTTTGGAATAGATCTTGCTGTAGTCGGTGCTTAAACGTGGGGAAATCATGTACTCCTATTGGGAAGTAAGAAAATAATTGTAATAACTTGCTGTTATCATGTACTTGCTAAATATTGACAGCATTGCTTTTACGTGCTACATTCCATGCCATATATCCAGCCCTCCATGTTTTTTATTAGTTATTTTTTATATTTTTGGCTTTGGTGGCTTATTTGTTCGCTCTTGTAACAGGTTCTTTATATATATATATATATATAAATATATCTCAGTGACACTGTTGATTTAGTGACCTCTTCTGTGTCATAACTGTTTTCAAGCTTTTTCTTTATTTGAAATCAGCTCATACAGCAGATGTAGCAGTCATTTTCCACCTATCCTCCCTCTCTCTTCTGTTTTGTGCCCAGAACTAAGAAAAAAGGCTCCTTATGTACTTGTGCTGGAGAACACTTGAATAAATGTATTGTTTTTTTGTGCAAAAAGAGATGTTTTCATCTGTTTTCTTGACTCCTAATGGGCTTCTTTATAAAAAAAAAAAATATGGTATGTTCCAGACCAGTCAGGAACAACCAAAGTTCTTAAGCGTCCATGACTTTGTGTTCTTGCTATCTCACCAGGGTTGGGCAGACTCAGTCCAGGTTTAACATCTTAAACTGGTAGCAGTTTCAAAACTCCAAATCCTTAGAGAGCTTAGTTTAAATAAAATGATTTAGATTAATATATTTACATACACTTTTTCCTTACCTATAATGTTTAGGTTTCAGCCAAAAATAGTTTGGTGTCCATATTTTACAACCCCAAATGGGGTGGCAGGGATCCCAACATTTAACTCTGCCTGTGTAAAGTCTGCATGTCCTCCCCATGTTTGTGTGGGGTTTACTCCAGGTGCCCTGTTTTCTTCCCACAGTACAAAGACTGACTAAGATTATTAATTGGTTAATTGATTGTTTTGATTGGTTCATTCAGTAGTGAGGAAAATGCTAATCTAAAGAAAATGTAGTGTTTCTTACATTTCTTTTATTGCAGATTGTATGAAGCTGAGATTTGTTTTTGTTTTGTCTGGTCCATTTCATTTGTTAATAAACATCTATTCCTGCATTTAAGCCCTGTCAAAAAGTTTGGTACGGCTCAATTTAGGGCTAGTAATCAGGTTAAACAACTAAATATTAATGTGAATGATAATAACTCGTGGAAGACTCCGAAGCCTCCAAAAACGAGCATATGAGCGCGGGCGCGCATGCAGTGTTAGTGCGAATAAGGCACCGAAGCGCCAGGGGGCGAGCGTGTGCTCGCCCGCGCGTATGGCGCGAGTAATCCAAGCCGGGGCGCATCGCATTCAGGGCGAGCAGCCGGCTGGCTTGAGGCTTGTTGGGTGCCGACGACGGAAGAGCATGAGTTCAGCCATGCGAGGAGCACACTAGTACAGAATGGAAGATCCTCATAGTGCCCCTAAAATACTTAAATACCTTGGAGGTTTCCCCCATACGCGTCCGTCAGTACTATACGTCCCGGGACGTAACCAACTATCCACAAGCGCACGAGCGCGCGTACCGAGTGGCGACGACCTGGCAGCGAACGGTGCTAAAACTCACACCTAAGTAACAGGAGAAGCAGCTGTTCGTAATCAGGTCACTGGATATAAACCGCCTCACCGATTGCTCTGTAATGGCCACCGGCGAGGACGGCTGAACGCTCTGGTGCAAAAGGTAGGAACCCTAACAATTATAGGGTAACATGTGCTGCCTACTAGATGTCCTCTTTTCCAGGGACGTCCATGCATTTTTCAACAAGACAATGCAAAACCACGTGCTGCACACATACAAAAGGTCAAATAATAAATGTCCCCTGCAACCCTGATTTGATGTAAGTGGTGTGTGGAAAATAAGTAAAGTACCAGGTGACAATAAATATTATTACTTAACCTGAAAAACTGGAAACATTAATCACAGGACTTTTATTTGATCATAGATTGTAAATATGACTATTATATTGTGGTCACTGGTGTCTAGGCTGACACATTCCTACTTAAGGAACTTATTCACATCTGAGTATGACCTGTATAAATATTAATGCAGACGAATGATTAATAGAAACTGTGATCACCACAGGTGTCTGGGCTCGTTTTGTTGAACTCTGTTTCTGGTCATTCCTGTTGTCAACTATTTAATTGTGACGTCAAAACAAATAAGCTTGAATAATGACTTGTACACATTTAGTAAGATTGTTCTATAATATGCGCATTCACGCTCATGCCTGTTTGCTTCTTCCCCCGGACAACGCACAATGGTACAAACCATGGAAGCTCGCTCACGCCCAATGTACAATTTAATTGGTCAAGACCACGGCCATCTGCTTTATGATTGGTCGGTTAGCAGCTCGTGTCTCGTGGATGCTGAGAACGTAAGCTTTCCATGCCGTAGCTCGGTGAAGCATCTGCCTGCCTGGTGCTGCTCGATTCCAGACATTGGGAGTCGACTCTGATTCTGATTCAGTTGTGAAATTGATTCAATCGGTAAAAGAATCGACTTACCATTCTACAAGGTGAACGTAAAACAATAGAGAATGTCTTATAAAGCGAAATATTTTTTAAATTACTCACAGTATGGATGACGCACTTGACACACTCATTTTTCTCTTCTTGACTTTAAATGTTATTAAGAGCTGTGTTAAACATTTATATTGCCTATAGGCTTATTTTAACGGCTCATTTTAATGTCCGCGTTATGAAACAGATTTGGACTGAAATGAAAATTGACCAGACATTATCATTATAGTGACATAAAATTTCTAGACTACTGTAATGTAAATACAAAGGGTATTTATTTTCACAAGAAACTGTGTGCTAACAATATGTGCATGTATCACAGATACCACTGAAAACATGAATTATTGATGAGTGATTGAAAGACAAAAATGCATTAAGGGAGAGTTTTGTTAAGCATCAAAAAGCCATTCAACAGACACAAGGTTACATAAACACTCAATGTTGTATTGAAACTAAGAAATGATATACTTATTATTTTTATATAATAAATTAGGTTATTTAAAGGCTTGTCTTTGGGAGAAAACCGGAGTAGCTGAAGTAAATCCAATCCAGGTTTACAGCTTGTTGGACTTCTGCTCTTTAGCTCTGCAGCGTTAAAATGGCTGAGATGACTGGCTGGGCAGATGAAGCAAAAGGCACTACACAATTTTGCATCACAACAATAATAATTCACTGCCAGTGCATAAATAAGCAATTATCCTAATAATCTGTAATAATTATTAAGTATAAAAGCAAGAACTGTAAAAAATGGTGTTATGTTTGATTCAGATCTCTCCCTAGACATTAGCAAGATCACACAAATTGCTTTCTTGTGGTTTTATAATATTGCTAAATTTAGAAATACACTTTGTTTTCAAGATACAAAAAAACTGGTTCATGCCATTTAAACGTGAGGTTGGATGACAATCCAACTTTTGAAAACTAGAGCAGAATACAGCAACTTGAGTCCTAACTAGAGCTAGAAAATATGATCATATCAGTCCTGTTCTTTCATCTGTACACTGGTTACCAGTTAAATTCTGTATTGATTACAAAGAACATCTTGTAACAAAGCTGTACACGGCCTGTCCCCGCATTATCTGAGTGAACTCAGTCTTACAAGCCAGCTCATCTACTTTGTTGGACTTTTTTTAGTTCCTAGAAAAGCCACATCAGGGGACGGCATTTTTGTGCACGGCCCCTCAACTGTGGAATAAACTTCCTACTTTAGTTAGAGATTCACACTCTCTAAATTTGTAAGTCTATGCTAAAAACATCCTTATTAACGCAAGCTTGTGGTTAGATTTAGACTGGGCATGGCTCTAGTTACTGGGGCTGGAGTCTGGGGTCATGTCTGGCCTGCTCTGTCATGCCCTGAACTTTGGCCGGGTGTGTCAGGTGGGCAGTCTGGCTGGGCCGGGCTTTGGTCCTCCTGATCCTGCCTTAGACTAAGGGCAAACCTTGGGGTTCACAGTCAAAGAAATGTATGGTGATTTGGGATTATGGGTTGCTTCTTGCCTCCTTAGTGGGGAGGTCGTTCCCTGCTGTCTCACGTGATCCTTCTTGGCTTTGTTACCTCCTGGTTCTTTACTTTCTAGCTATGCTACTATAGGTAATGCTGCCGGAGTTTCATGCTGCACATGGCATCAGTGATTGTCAATGGATTCTGTGTTTAGAATCAATAAGTAACTACATTTTCTCTTTTCTCTCTGAGCTTATGTTCTGGTACCTTTTCCAGCTTTACCTTTTCCAGGACTTCCTGCTGAGGACTCAATAATTTAAAGTCATTCTGTGTATCGGGCAAAATATTTGCCAAATCTTTCACATTGTTTTATTTAACTGTACTTAACTTCAATTAACATCTAAGCCACCCACGAGGATGGGTCTCTTTTTAAGTCTTGGTCCTCCCAAAGTTTCTTAGAGGGATTTTTTTCCTTTCCACTGTCGCCTTAGACTTGGTCAAATTTCCATTGGCCTTTTAAAGATAATATAATGTTGTAAAGCTGCTTTGAGACAATGCTCCACTGTAAAAAGCGCTATATGAATCAATCTGACTTGCCTTCAAATTATAGGTTACTTACCAACGATTGTATCATAATGTCAGGAAGTGCTGTGCAATGCCTTTGCCCTTTTGAGTCTGTTTACAGCTGTCTGGAGTCCGATTAGAATTTACTATCATTTTTAACGCCATTCTATCGGACGGGCGTTAAACGGCGCATGCTTATAGGCATCAGACCTGTGTTGAATCGACTCCCGCGCTTTGTGGTTGATTCTCTATAAAATGAGAGAATCGATTCCTTTCTGGATCTTTTCCCTTCTGGCTCGACTCAACTCTTGTCTTCTTGCGAGTGTCACCCGGTATTATTATATCTTAGAAGTGAAATACCGCTTTAGGATATAAAACGAGGTAAGTCTGCTAGCGTTTCTTTATTTTATGCGTTAAGTGAGACTTTATTCGTGCTTTGTTTAAGACGTCGGTTGCGCTGAATGACAGTTGTACGGCTGTCGTTTTCTGAGACAGACATCGGGCGGCTTGCTTGGTTTTTGCGTTCATATTCGTCGTTGCTCTCCATCAGGCTCTGACAAGCTCTGGGCGCTCGCTTTTTTTTTTATCCTAAATGATAAATGTTTGTACAATGACATAACATTTGGAAATGTTTATGTTTAACTGACTGAACGAAGCATCTGGTCGCATAGCTATAAACATGATATATGAAGGCTCAGTCGATGTAGCCGTTGTAGCTTAACGGCGACGGATGGATCGTGAATAAAATTGGACACCTTGTTTTAACTTGCTTAATGTTACAAAGTCCAGCTTTATTGTTTTGGCTGGGTTGTGTGGTAACATCCTGTCCTCCCTGTCTCTGTTAGTGGAAGGGCTTGGTCACCCCTTTGTGTGTGATGGAGCTCCATAAACATCCATATGCCATTAACACTCTCATTCATTTATTCAGATAGCTGGTATGACAGTGAATAAAGCTCGTTGCTTTGTGACACATCCGCCATTTTGCCACGTCAGTGGATCATTTTTGATGTATAATTATATTTATATATACATAGGACGAAGTCGGTCAAGATGCATGCCATATAAACGAGCTGGTTACTGATATAAGGCCTGATTCATGCTCATCTCTATAATCTGAGACAATAATTATTTTACTGCATGGCATAAAATAGCAGCAGTGATGCTGTTAGGAAGCTGAGGGAGATTCATGCCACATTGTTGACAAAGCACTACAAGGAATATGCCAAAACCATGCCAGAAATAGGCCATGGTAAAAATCTGCACATGAGCTATGTTGAGGAACAAATGTGTGACTAATTTGTCCCAGGGCTGTAGAACAGAGATATGGTATGTGAACTGTATTACTGCTGCTTGCTTAATATAGTATAGTAAATACTGAGGCTTGAGGGCACACCCATCTCCACCCGCTCCCCTGACAATCACCCCCTCTCCATCCAGCCAGGGGCTTAAGCCAGAGGGGAATAAAGTGCTAAGAATTTTACGATGGAGCTACACTTCCAAATATGTGTGTCTGTCCCAGTTCTGAGTCTTCAAAACCTGCGTCTCTGTGTATGGCGTGATGTGGGTCAGAACCGCCCTGCCTCACTGCATCATGATTTCTTTATAAGCACTGACGCTGCTGTTTGCTTTCCCACATGATAGGATAAGATGTTTGGCGGGGTGGCTCGGTGGGTAGCATAGCCGCCTCACAGCAAGAAGGTCCTGGGTTTAATCCTGAACCTAAGCCTGGGTCCTTTCTGTGTGGAGCCTGCATGTCCTCCCTGTGTCTGTGTGGCTTTACTGCAGGTACTCCGGTATCCTCCCACAGTCCAAAGACATGCATGGTAGGCTAATTGATTATGCTAATTAACTTGAGTGTGTATATATATATATATATAATATAGAAACTAGTCCTGATATAACCTTGTGTGTAGATGTAACCTTTTGTGTGTTGCTGAGATGGCCACAGATGCCGATAGCGACTTTAAGGAAACCGGATAATCAACCAAAATGGACGTTGACTGCACATTGCCATAGTCACATCGTCTTTTAGGCTACTGTAATTTAAAAGCAGAGGGTATTTACAGTTTTGTAATCTAGATTTGTAATAGGACAAGCGCATACACTTAGGAATAGTATTTACAGCTTGTTACAGATAAGTAGTGTAAAGACATACACACAAAGACAAGTAACTTGGACAAATAAGTCTGGAAATACTAAGTTAGAAGGTTCTCTAGCCCAAGCATGAGCTATGGTAGTGAGCTTTTGAGTAAATGTCAGACTTCTGTTTTTAAACTCCAACTCTTACCTCTGATTGTGGATCTGCAGAGCTGGTTGGTCAGCGATGTTGACGTGATCCATTGGTGGTTCTATTGGACAGGAACTCATTGCAGAGACTGATAGGAAGAGAGAAAAAGAGATAATAACATGCTGCCATATTGGCCATCTATTTTGTAATAATTATGAAATAAGATATGGTAATTAGAGTTCAGTATAGTACTGTATACTGTAACATCATATGTTGGGCAGCACTGCACAACGGCTTTGCCATTTTGAGTTTAGTTTACAGCTGCAACAGCCAGAGTAAAAGAGAGATTTTTATTTCTTGTTATAATTCTTAAGACCTCATCATGAGCAATTCATTCTAACTTCCACCTTCTGTATGATTTCCAATCCATGTAACAATTTTCTATATCTCTTTTAACGACTGACTTCAACACAAAGCTGAGTCAAGGCTTCATATTAAGCCTTGAAGCCTTAGCCAAAGGTAGTAACAGTGCTTCAGACAAGAATCAAGTCAAGTGAGGAGTGATTCTCATCTTCCTTTGGGAGAGACCAAAACAACCAGACAACATCTAGCCAGATGTTGTGTAAAAAACAGATTTCATTGAACTGTGACAGTTTATTGAGTGCAGAGAGAAAATCTCAGTTCCGTCTGTCTGTACTCCACTGGAATGCTTACATTCATAATCTGGCTTTGTAACATATGATTAAAGTATTCCCTCAACCATGGGGGAAAGAGTCCCGGTCCCAGTCCCGGTCCCGGTCAACCCCATGTAATCTCAACCAGTGTGAGTTTTTAAAATTGTCTTTAAGAAAAATAAACTCATCACCCATAACACCAAATCCAGCTGCCTGATATTGTGCAGATTTCCTTTGTGACCCAGAGGCTCTGACCCATCAAGGACTGCACTCCACAAGACCTCTGCGCTTGTTCTGTGGTATTTGGTCCCAAGACATTAGCAGTAGATCTCTTAATGCCTGTAAATCGTCGGGCGGGGCTTCCCTGGACAGGACGTGTTTGTCCAGGACATCCCACAGATGCTTGATTGGTTAAAATGGAGAATATACAGCCAAAATCAACACCTTGAACTCTGTGTCATGTTCCTGAAACCATTCCTGAACAGTGTGGCATGACACACAGTCCAGCTGAAAGGGGCCATTGCCATTATGGAATAGCGTTGCTATGAAGGGGTAGGCTATAATTATTCACTTGATCTGAAAGTAGTTTAATGTAATGGGGGACTGGGTGGCCTAGCGGTTAAGGTACTTGACTCTGGACCTGATGGCCCAGGATTCAAATCCCACCTCTGCCAAAGCTGCCACAGTTGGGTCCTTAAGCAAGACCCTTAACCCACCATTGCTTGGATTGTAAGACTATATAAGTTGTAAGTCTCTCTGGATAAGGGCGTCTGCTAAATGCTGGAAATATATATATATATATATATATATATATATATAATGGCTTATCAGTGTATAGTGTAAGTAATAATTAGCAAATATAAAATAAAAAAATAACTGAAACAAAACAAACTACATTGCCTCTTTTCCATAGCAACTTACAACTGATACAGTCCAAACAATTGGACTTTCTCAAGGATCCAACAGTGGTGCTTGGAAGAGGTGGGATTTGAATCCTGATCCTTCTGGCCCATAACCCGGTCTTATCTACTAGCCTATCACATTCCCACTATTTTGAACACGCTGAGCTGAAGACCAAACAGTTGTTATTTGCATTTATATTTGTTATTACAGATAATTTGTCTAATGTCTCTTGACATTGTGAAATGATTCAGTGGGACCAACGTTTTTGCTGTTGATCTGCTTTCTCAAACTTTCTGTGTCTGCACTGACTGGTGCAGGAAAGTGATGGAAACAAACAGTACTTATAATTTATTTCCCTTAAACATTATAGATTTCATCCCACATTTTCTCATGCTCTCATCTACACCAACCCAGTGCCATATCACCACTGTGGTTCCTCTCATCTGTCCATTATTTCCTTTATCACATCCTCATTTAAAGTGGGCTGATATATGTGATATGTGTCGTCGACGGGACATTTTTAATTGTTGTTTTAACGATGTGCAAGCTTGCGTTAACAAGTATGTCACTCATGTAGCGCCACAAATCAAGCTAGTATTATACTTCTAAAGCACATGACTGATTCTAAAATGAGGGACAAACGGGACCAGGAGACAAAATACTGACACTACCATCCATTTCCATTTGCCTTTGAAGACCGATTGCGTCATAGTGACTCAAATAGGCAGTCTTATTTCTCCTTTATATGTGTGTGAGAAATGCACCCTAATTCTTTTGTATGGTACAAAGGATCCAACAACAGGATTCAAAAACATGGATGTTGCTTAAAAGATGTCAGTCTGCAAATTATATTAACCTAAGCAAAATGATTCGACAAAAAAGTGCCTTAGGACAAAAATAGCAACAGATGGCAATACAAGAAAAGCTGACACCAATCACATCACAAAAGACAGTGCACAATGCAGTGAATATTTTAGACACTGCCAGTAAGTATTGTTATTGACAAAATCCAAGAAGAAAACAAGATTTCATTTGTTTGTAAATGTTGCACACAAAATTCAAACCCACTTGTCTGACATGATCGAAGCCCCATCCTTTCAGTACGTTTGTTTACCTAGATCAAGCCTTTCCAAACTCCACTTTTAGTATCTTTGTTTTTGCAGCTTGATCAGACTTAGTTTTTTGGTCTGTCTTCTGAACAATGGTCTGGGTTTTATTAATAACACATTTAAGTTAGTATAATATCCATATCATATACCACCAGTGCTATAACAGCTGTACTTTGGAGATCCGTGTATAATTGCGAGCAGTGATAGTGTGAGGCATTTTTTTTTGTTAAACAGAACTTGTTCTCTCACAGGTGGAATCATGTCTGCTGGGCCAGCAACTGTGCGCATCCTCATAAAGGGAGGTAAAGTGGTGAATGATGACTTTACCCAGGAGGCTGATGTCTACATCGAGAATGGCATCATCCAGCAGGTGGGCAAGGAGCTGATGATTCCAGGCGGTGCCAAGGTGATTGATGCCACAGGCAAACTGGTGCTCCCTGGAGGCATTGACACGAGCGTGCACCTACAGGAGAGTTTCATGAACGCTTCCACCGCGGATGATTTCTACAGTGGCACCAAGGTATGGCATGGGGCTTTAGCCATGCATTTCAAACCAGTTTCTATATGTTTAATCCACAGTTCATTTACTTATTTAAATCACAATGGTGTACCTACTCTGAAATTTAGGATAAATACCCCATTTGGCTTTTATAAGTGCTACACAGATTGAGAGCTTAAATCCTTATTTTGCCACAGTTGGCTCTGATTTTGGTGGGCACTGAGGGTATAATAGGGTATAATAATAAACTCTGCTCACCATTCGATTAGATTCACGATACTAAGTTCACAATTTGATTTTTGCACGATTATCGATTACTCGATAAAATAATCAGATTATTACTGTTTTATTTCTGGTCTTAACAAGTAAGGCACATTTTCCTGTATTTTTAAATGGAGATTTTTGAACCCCGCATTTAAAATATGTTACTAGAAACAGAAGTTGAAAACAGAAACTGTAAACACCATATTTTTGTAATATAAATTAGTAAATTTGTAAATGTATAAAAATAAAGATGAGAAGAAAAAACAAATAATATGTATAATAATATTTGAATTTTCCTGTATAATAATCAAGTTGCGATTAAGTTGGGATAATGTGATGTGCACCTGTGAACATGACGTTTGATTGTAGAAGTGCGCGCTCTAGTATTTATAAAATGGAACACCATTAGATGAAGTAATTAACCAGAACACATCATCCCACTCAACGATGCATCTTTCGTTTCGATTTTGGCATCGCAATCCATTTTGGGCACACATTAGCTCATGCTTACAGTCATGTCCAGCTCTACTGTGATGTTAAATGAGTAGCAGTAGGAGAACATATGTTTTAAGGATGAATATGTGTCTGTAGTCTTACATAGTTCCATGTCCAGTCTAATATGCTAGCACACTACATTAGGTATCTAAAGGAGATTTGAGTATAAGTCTACAAGCTTGGTGATTTTTAACTAAATCTTTATCCAGAAAGAGCTCAGTATATTTCAATGCTAAGACCCTGAATTTCATTGAAGTGAAACTGCAGCCTGTTCAGTTGTGTTGTGATACTTTAGAAGATCCAGATGTCTTTGCAGTTATTCAGGGGACAAAATAATACAAAGATTGATTTTTTTGGCCTGCCCACTTGGGAGGTCCACCATCTGTTAGGTCCTTCTAATGTAAAAGCCAGTGATCCCTTCACCTTAAGCACTATGATGTGGCTGCTCTCAAATTACCGGGAGCAAAGACTGAAGAGTCATGACGTGTACTGAGCTTTAATATGTAATTGAAAGTGGAGTGGAACCTGGGTTTCATTGTGTGCTGTACCTGGAAATAGGAGCTATTTTTAGTTCCTAGGGATGAACCGATCTGATACTGAGTACTGGCATTGTTGGTAACACTGGCCTGAAATCCTGGACTGTATCTAGAATGGCTCCGCATTAGAAGAAATGGATTTTGCTAATTGCATTTAGCTTGTAGCTATCCTATCCTAAATAAAATCCCAGCAAACACTTGGATATAGAGAGTATGGATGATTTCACTATCAGGCTGCACACACACGCACACACACACACACACACACACACACACACACACACACACCGCGTGAGCATAGTATAGTGACTGAGACAAATGAAGCTGTTCTTATCTGAACTGTGCTTGTTAGTCACTGGCTACGCAAGTCCCCCCAACAAACACACACACCCCAATTCCACATTAATAGCATGATCCATGCCAAGAATTGGCACAAATGCAGATCAGATCCTGTTACCATAGATACCACGAGAGCTCCTGCAAAGACTGCTGCAAAAGGCTTTTCAGTCCCACCATTGTGCTGTGAGACAATGGGACTAAAATCCCACTGGTCCATTCCACTGTGCCAGCTGACAAATGGAAGAATACCCCTCAGACACCAAAAGAAGTTTCTTATATTTCATACAACTATGGTTCGTTCCACTGACAAGTATATGGATTGAAAGTATAGCACTGTAAGTACAGTAGGCTGTTCTGATGTATGCTATTCATACTTTTTTTTGTGGATCAAAATGGAGCAATGCAACCAGGGGTGGGGGTGTACTACTGAAAAGAAATGCAGACATCAGACCATTGTTGTGGTCACAAGGTTTAGGAGTGTGTTTATGGGGATTTTTGACCAATCTTTCAGAAGCACATTTATGAGGTCACATACTGATGTTGGACAAGAAGGCCTGACTCTCAGTCGCTGCTCTAATTCATCCCAAAGGTGTTCTATCTGGACTCTGTGCAGGCCAGTCAAGTTCATCCACACCAGACTCTGCCATCCATGTCTGTATGGACCTTGCTTTGTGCACTGGTGCACTGTCATGTTCGAAGAGTAAGGGGCCAGCTAAAAAACTGTTCCCACAAAGTTGGGGGTATGGAATCATTCAAAATGTCTTGGTATGCTGAAGCATTCAGAGTTCCTTTCACTGGAACTAAGGGTCCAAACCCATCTCCTGAAAAACAACCCCACACCATAATCCCCCCTCCACCAAACTTTACACTTGGCACAATGCAGACAGACAAGTACCGTTCTCCTGGCAACTGCCAAACCCAGACTTATCAAACAGATTGCCAGATGGAGATGCACAATTCGTCACTCCAGAGAACCCGTCTCTACTGCTCTAGAGTTCAGTGGCAGCGCACTTTACACCACCACATCTGCTTTGCATTGCTTTTGGTAATGTATAGTTTGGATGCAGCTGCTTAACCATGGAAATCCATTCCATGAAGCTCTCTGTGCACTGTTCTTGAGCTAATCTGAAGCCTACATGAAGTTTGGAGGTCTGTAGTGATTGACTCTGCAGAAAGTTGTTGACCTTTTTCGCACTATAAGCTTTAGCATCTGCTGACCCCGCTCCATCAATTTACATTGCTTACCACCGTGGCTTAGTTGTTGGCGTTCCCAAACACCTCCATTTTCTTATAATACGGCTGACAGTTAACTGAGGACTATTTAGGAGCAAGAAAACTTCACGACTGGATTTGTTGCACAGGTGGAATCCTATCACAAATCCATGCTGGAATTCACTGAGCTCCTAAGAGCGACCCATTCTTTCACAAATGTTTGTAAAAAAGGTCTGCATGCCTAGGTGCTTCATTTTATACACCCGTGGCCATAGAAGTGATTGGAACACCTGATGCAGATCATTTGGATGGGTGAGCAAATACTTTTGGCAAAATAGAGTATGATGGTTAATATGGTGCAACATTCATGCACCACTTCATTTTCACACACTGTACTCTATGAAATATGTGCTATTAAAACTTGCACTTAATTTACATGCGGAGTAGAGCTTGTGTAAAATAATATGCCAGCCAATCAGGCCAAGTTATTTCTGTATGTTGTATAACTATGAAAGTGTTACTATAACTAATATGTTGTATATATTTTAGAAGCACCAATTGCAATTTTTCATTGGGCGATATGACATATGACTGGCTGGTTACATTTTGGCTGATTCGAAATGCTGCCACTGTCATCTGGTGTGCAGTATAGTATAGAATTGTTATATGAAACTAACTGGCTGATCAAACTGAAAACTGGCCAAAAAAGTTGATATTGCAAGCAGCTATATTGCAAACAATATTGCTGTTACATACAACCTCAATTCCAATGAAGTTGGGACATTGTGTAAAACAAATACAAGTAGAATACTGTTAGGAATCCCGCTGCGCACTCCCCCTCACTCTCGCGCTGTTTGAGCCCTGAGTTTTAATCAGCGCGAGTTTTCTGATTCACCAGGTGCGGCTCGTTACTTCCGGGGTCTATCTGTACCTTCTTAAGGCTTCCGATCTCCCTGCACGAGTGCGAAGTATTGTTTTGCCGACATTACCGAG
>JAVSBV010000147.1:4207301-4230626 GCA_033117975.1 Parotocinclus spilosoma | reverse complement strand
TGCCATCTCCACATCATTGCATTCAGTTTTTATTCACAATTTGTTTAGTGTCCCAACTTTTTTGGAATCCGCTTTGTTCTTTTGTTGAGTTGAACAAGGCTGTAGAAGGTTCTTAACCCCTCAACAGGACTAATTTGATCCATTGTGCATGAACAAACAGAATGAGCACTGCCAGAGTCCTACAAATGACCTCCAGCAGGCAACTGCTGTGAATGTCTGACCAACAATCAGAAGTAGGCTTTATGAGGGCCCAATGCCCTGTAGTGGGCCCTGTGCTCACTGCCTAACACTGCCTAGAGATTGTAGTACCATAGAACACCATAATTGGCAGATCCACTATTGGCATCGTGTGCTTTTCACAGATGAGAGCAGGTGTGAATTGATGGTGTGGAGATGCCATGGCAAATATTATGCCGCCTGCAGCATAATTTATGACCTGTTAGGTGGTGAGTCAGTAATAGTCTAAGAAGGAATATCCCTTGAAGGGATGCGCAGACTACACTAGGCAAACATCACCCTGACTGCCATTAGGTATCGGGATGAAATCCTTGGACCCATTGACGGACACTTCACTGGTGCAGTGGGTCCTGGGCTCTTTCTGGTGCACAGTGCCCGGCCTCATGTGGCGAGAGTATTTCTTGGAGGACGAGGGAATTGTTACCATTGTCTGCCTAAATCCAGAAGAAGGCCTCTAACATTGTTTGGTCTACCCTTTGTATTGTAGTAATTTTTATTTTCATTTACAGGCATGGCGTTCTTTAGTTCCTAATTCATATTCTGTATATTTTTTCCATTGCTATCTGATGTTTTCGAAGTTTCCCTTAAATGTTTTGAGCAATGAATTTGGTTCTCCATCATGTATCTTTAGGTCATGCATTCTCATTATGGACTCTCTTTCCTGTGGTGCTAAACCAACGGTGGTGAGAATTCTGCAGGAGTAAGTCTCCTCTTAAAGACGATTGCTATAATCCCAATGAAAATAATCTTTTACTGTGTTTAATCCTTCTGCTGCATGTCATATTTACATCTAAATAAATTGTTTATTTGTTATAAATAAAAGATACCTGGAGATGGAGTGGTTGGTAAAGAAGGGCTCTCTGCAGAGTTTTGGAAAAGGAGTCATGAATGGTTGGAGTCTGCAGGTGCCACAGCAGGATAATTACACTGATTGTGGCCTTTACCTTTTACAGTATGTGGAAAGCTTTATCATGGTAAGTATGGGCAAACTGATTAGGAGTGGGTTTCATGATAATATATATTGGACGTTAGTAAACATATCAGATCAACAAACATGCAGCTTCTTCTCGTTTCCCAAAATATCTCCTGATCAGTACATTTAAAATGAAATTGATAATTTAAAAATTAATTATCTTCCTCTGTATTGGGATTATTTTGGGGTTCCTTGGAGTGAAACCAAATCTTACGATCCCAGGACAAATAATGAGTAAACTTGTATGTTTATATATAGTAGCTTCAGGCTCCTGCAGGAGGGTGATTGGGCTGTAAATACCAGCGATGTGTGTGGCGGTATTCACAGATTCAGAAGAGGTGGTACAGTGCAGTGATTTCTCTCATTCAGTGTGTGGAAATGAGTCGCAAAGCGGTTTTTGAGTGACTGTAAGGCCATAGTGTGAAAGAAGTAGCTGAATTTGCAGGTATACCATGCACAGTACAAGTGTACGTTTTATAGAGGTCTACCAGCAACGACACAATTTTAGTCTACTGGAAATTTTACAGCAAAAACTGTTTCTAGAAGTCTAGGCATGTCCTTCACAACTTATTTATTTTTTTTAACTATGGAAGTGCAAAGCCTGAACATCTGGAGCAGAGTGGCATGCAAGAGGAATGTCCTCACTTCTGCTCACAAAGTTGCATTAGGTGAAAAGTGTACTGTTTATGATTGGAAACGTAATATGTGGTCAGATCTAGCTAGTTTCTGCCCATATGCAAATGATGCTGGGCATCCTGTTCATCAGAGAAATCAGGAAAACTTCAATGAGAACTGCGTGCAAGGTGATCAAATACTACACTGCTTCTCAAGTGAGGGGATTTTTAATTATGGGATGTCTCATTTTGAAATATCCTCTAATTTTGTGAGCAGTGACACTTTGACACCAGTACAGGTCTGTACCTTTTGAAAAGGATACTGTGACACTTTCGCTTTCACCCGGAAGCGTCACAGGTAAGCATGTAGGATGTCATACCAGTTTGAACCGTCGCATTGTCTGTGGTTTTAGCACAGTGTTCGAGCATTGGACCAGACTTCACTTAGATATTGCTTGCTGATTGAAATGTTTGAGCACGAAGCAGTTTGAGTGCAGAGGTACCACTTGGCTCTGTTTGGGATTATCTTGCTGTAACAGGAATGTCTGCACAAAGATCAAAAGTTGTTTTAGGTTTGTGTGCGTTTGCTTGATTGCCTGCGCATGCACAATAACGTGACCATAAATAAAGTCAAGTTCACACATGCCTGTGCACATGACGTCTCATTTGAATATTGTGGAGATCATTTTTTTTTTAGTGTAGTTAGAATTAGTGCTTCAGTTATTGAGTTATGGTCACGTTATTGTGAAGCATGGAAATGTAATGGATCGGAGTGTGCCCAAATTACGCATGCTGGCATTTTTACTGGTGGAAGAATGTAAACTTCAGTGTACCAGTATTTAAAACCATGTTAGTCTTCTAAGTTGCATGAGAAACATGAAAATTTAAGCAAGGCAATTCTTAATATGATCAATGGATCATAAAAGAACAGTGCTAAACGTTTGTCATCTAGAGAATAAATTGTTTTTTTTGTTTCCTTTGTCGCCCTCTGGTTTTTGCTGGTTGCAATTCTGTTATGAAGCATGTTAGGTTTAATGGAACAGCGAGCATAATGTTATTTATGGAGTCACTGTGCAACTTCAATTATGAGATATATAGGCAAATGTAAATACTAACAAAAATGCTAATAGTGTATTTAGATTACATTTCTCAGTTGCAATGCTTTTGATAAAACCATGCCAGAGAAATATGATTGTAATAATTTTCATCAGTGTGTCAAGCACTCACTAAATATCAGGCTGTTGTGCTCTTGTCTAGAACCCACCTCAGATTTTCCATCATGCCATGGATCTCAGTGGCTGGTTTCCTCAGAAGCTGGTGAAGAAAAAGCGGAAGCAAATCAAACGCCTTATTTTCAGACTCCAACGACAGTATGCAAATTTGGAAGACTAATTGCCTCCTATGGATTACGAACTAAAGTTAAGGACAATAGTCCTTTTTCAGTGTGACTACTGCTTAATGAAAACTTGTGCATCTTTTTTTTTTTTTACATATTTATTTTGGTCAAGGAAACAGTTGGGTTGTAATATCACAAAATATTATATATCAAAATAAAGCATAATTGAAATTAATGCTATTTGCAATTTGTTTTTCCCTCATGGTTCAATAAAATGTGCCCTACGAAGCACACAAAAAAGGATATTTTATTGATGATATTTCATTTTGTATTATGCCCTAATTTTAATAAGAAGTATATTTGCTCAATGTAATGTAAACTAAAGTGGACCATGCAGTTGTTGATCATGCTCTCTAATTAACTATTAGTCTCTGCAGAGTTCCCCACATGCTCTGCAACTAGTCCAGCATATGGAATGTGTAGTAATTTGAGCCTAAAATGTCCAGCTGTACAACGATAGCAACACGTGTTTAAATAAATGCTTATTTCTTACTTGTAGATATAGGCATTCCCAGTTGCCAGGCACACAAGTGCCTAGTTTAAAAATACTTGATCTTTTTTTTTTTTTCTCAGGCAAAGCATTTATAACATTGCCAACAAAAAGTAGGCGACAAAATGAACATGATCAGTAAAAAAAGAAGCAGAGGAGCATGCTAAGTCTGTATTTTCAGGAGAAGGGTGTCTTCAAGGTCCGGAGTTGACTGCGTCTGTAAATGCACTGCTCACAAAAAGTGTATAATGGATTGAAATATCCTCACATTTTGTGAGCAATAAAGTACATGCCAATTACTAGTGTCACCATTTGTAAAAAAAAAAAATATATATACTATTTGTTGACTAGTGTTCAACATTTGACATGTGCTCACCAAGCATTTTGTGTACACTTTGCTTCTACAATACAGTTCCACTTACGATATGGGAGCACTTTGGCAGCTCTACAATTACAAACTGTAGTCAATTCCGTCTGTCTATACCTTGTTAGTCCCTGTTCCAGTGTTGGTCAGGACCACCACAGATCATGTACTAATTGGGTGGTTGATCATTCTCAGCATTGCAGTGACACTGACATGGTGATGGTGTGTTAGTGTGTTCAGCTGATACAGCAGTTCTAAAGTGTTCACTGACTGTGCAGTTTATTAGAGAAATTCATCGTATTACTCCATCTTGTAGATATGAAGTTAAAAGAAACAGTTCTTCTGATATTTCAATACTAATAATTAAATACTGCCTACATTATGCTTTTGGTTGGGTATTTTTGGTTTTTCAGTCCAGCAGCGACGTTGTCAGATCTACTCATACCAGCACAACACACATTAACACACCACTAAGTCAGAGTTGCTGTAGTGTTGAGAATGATCCACCACCCAAATAATACCTGATTAGTGGCGGTCCGGACAATCATGAAGACCATGTAATTATAGAACCTTAAAGCGCTTATGTATGTTAAGTGAAACCGCTAAAGTGGACAATGTGTAGAAAGGCAGGTGTACCTAATAGTGTTATAAGTGATCGGATAGTGAATGCTGGTCTTGCTCTTTTTTTTAACCAGGGTCCACAGAGACCGTGTGGTAATACAGGGATGGTTCTTGGCTTCACAACCATCTGTTGTGTTTCTGACCACAAATAATAAAGCGTGTAACTTGGGGGAAAAAAAGAACGTCCAGTTTACACATGTAAAGACGCTTTTGCAGCCTTTGCCACGTAACCCGAGCTGCTGCAAATGGAGGCATGTATCAGGTGTCCTAATTAGATTTACAGACTTGCCTTTCAGTAAGGTATTGGTTTTCGACTTCAGGAATACTTCTAAAAGTTTTAAATTTCAAGCCTTTTAAAAAATGAATGAAGCTCAAATTTGCATTTGCGGCCTCGCTTCTTCAGGCAAACGGGATGATGCTGAAGTTTTCCTCTCTTTGTGAACTTGGAAGTTTTAAAGTCAACGTTAGTAGTTGAGCAAGAACACGATTTTGCCAACGTAACGACTCGGGAGTATATACGTACTTAGATAATCGTCGAAAGGTTTGAGATAATAAAAAAGTTTTTTTTTTTTTTGTAAGAAGGACTATAACGGTTTTTTCCCGTGGTTAAGATGTTTTCACGCTGGTTAGTACAGAGCTGTGGCGGTCCCCGCTGACGTCATCGCTAGTTCTCCTCAGGACTTGAGCGTAAAGCCGAAGCGCTGAGGGAGGAAAGCTGGCTCAACCACATAGCTCCTACATAACGCCATTTTCTTCGCTTAAATTCATTCTTTACTTACTTTTGACGAACATACTCATACTGTAAGTAGTTCACATTTACATGTACTCGTGTGTGTTCTTGTTACCCTCTGTGAACTGTTTTGCTAGCGTCGCACTGCTTTAGTTGTATTCATGTTTCTGGCATTACGGTTATACTGTGATGACCGGAGATAAATTTAAAACAAATATGTCAGTCTTTCCTTAAAACAATTTGACATACCCTCTAGTTTAAGGGTGAATATATTTCGGTGCTATAATGCAAAGTAGGTTAGCGAATGACTAGCAGATTAACACTTCCATCATGTCAGAAATGTTGCTATAACTGTGCAGTTTGAAATGATGCCACATGTTCCAATTCATTAACAGTTCAGATGTGATGATTAGTAAGTGGTTTATAGAGATTTGATTTGACTAAGTATTTCTATTTTCCAACCAGCGTCTGTTCAATGAGTTTTGGGAAAGTTAGTAACAATAATAATACGAGTTTTGGTGCAAATGAGATGCTACATTGGTGTCCTAAAATGGCTTGATCATCTCTTCTAGATGTCTATTGACAACAAGATGGATATTGTTAAAAACCTTTTGCACTTAAAGGTTTTCCGTCTATAGCTGGCTAGTTTAACCCATGTTCTACGTCTGAGCTGTCAGTCTTTGTGACTTTCTTTTGCATCTTGTTACAGTTTTTATGTAGTCTGTGTTGCTTGGGTCTGAACTTGGTCCAGTGCTTCAGAAAAATTCCTGAATATTTACAATGTGCGTTTGTGTTCATCCATGTCTAAACTGTTTATAATTATTTGTACAATTCCTTTGAGGATGGTCTACCTCAGATGCATGCTTAAAGATAATTGCCCTGGTAATGTGACCAATTACACCACCCACATTGATTGTGCCTGGTTTTGTTGTTATCCCTGTATCTAAATGTACCTTGTTTTAGGTACAAAAATGGTTCTGTTGGTGAATTCAGGTATACGCCATTTAATTACGTTATGTGAAACAGGGCATTAATCAAAATGGTCTTTGACTGTACATTGCCCTAGTCACATAGACTTTTAATGCTATTAAACACAGTTTGCTTAATAGTTAATGCCTGAATTGAACTGTAATATTCAGAGGTATGATGAAATTGGAGGATGTAGGTAGAGCTAAAAATTAAAGTGTCTACTAATGCTCTTTTCTCAAACACCACTGGTTGGCTGGTTAATGGGATTAACTGTACAGCCACAGCCGACTCTCGGTCACTTGCTGGATCATCGATCTCCACACATTTCTGTCCATCATCGATGTGATCTATGAAGTATTTTGGCAGGATAGTGGAGTATTTTTGGAGTGGAGTGTTTTGCATACACAAGTCAATGACAATTTGGAGACGCCAATTAACCTAGCATGCATGTCTTTAGGTTGGCTGGTACTTTAGCGTTTAAAACCGTCCCATACAATACAGCTCAGATATCAGGGATTACATATACATAACAGACTCCCTTATCCAGAGTGACTTACAACTGATGCAGTTTTGTGACGTACAACCCAAGTAACTGACAGTTGCCTTGCTCACAGTCACAACAGTATCAGCCTTACAGATTTGCGACCTGAACCCTAAACCTTCCGGTTAATAATCCAGTACCTTAAGCACTGTTCTGACACCTTTTTGAGTTTGACGAATTCTGGCAAATGTTTTTCAGGGATCTTTATGCAATGACACATGCATTTGCACATGCAATGCTGCCAAAGTAGAAACAATAAAATACATTTTTAGAAAAGCGCAGTATTACCGTATTGGGCTACAATTCATAAATTGCATTCTAGCACACGTTAATAGACACACCCACAATTATTAAAACTTTAAAATCAGTTTTATCCAGTTTTCCGACTTGGGATTGAGATTGTATTCATTAATAAGATATGACTTTGACTCATGAAATCTTAATTGTGTCGTGTTTTTATGTAGTTTGTTCTAAAACCATGTACACTAGGCTGTCTTTAGTATTAGGATTATATAGGGCAGAACAATGATTAAATGTGTGTGTAAATGTATCCCAAGACAGACTGATAGCGGGTTAAAATCACACAAGGAGGTGATTTGAGATCCATATATTAAACATGTTTAAATACATAATGAATCTGACTACCAAAACCTACCTACTTTATGCCATAGCACACGTCACCCATGACATCAATCCCTACATGGCCACAAACACAAGGCTGCAGGATATGCAGTACTGCCAAATACAAGTATCTTTTTACTATTCAGAAGTAATTTGCACACACATTACTATCTGTAGTTAACAGTAGTACAGTCGCTTGATATCAGTTTGCTGTTCACTGCCCACAATAATGATTATGGATGCAATCAACACTACTTTTGTATTAAACATGTACATGCTTCTAAACATTAAGTCCTAAAGTTGGCGTCCTCGTGGGTAAAAGAATAAAGAATTTATGTCAAATCAATCAAACGGATCAAATAAATGTAGTGAAGCAGGCTTTTTACATATACATTTCACTACCCATCAAAAAGCATTATTCATGTTGATTTAAAGGGGCAGTGGCTGTGTGAGTCCTGCATCCTGTTTGCATATTCACTGCCTGCATAGTGAGCAGGAAGCATGGAAGTGGGCGGAAAGGAGGATGTTTAATATGGTACAGGAAACTCCCTGTTGCACTTTGCCCCGTGCTGTTACCATAAGCAACCACTACGCTGTAACCTGGAAGCACTCGTTGTTTCCCATTTCGAAAGCTTGTTTTTAAACCTGACAGAATGCGTGTGAATGTCTGACCTTTCTTATATCATTTATCTATCACATACATAAGTAAGCCATATGAGAGATGCTGCACTGGTGAATACCCAAAACCAGTGTGAACTGTTGGATGTTATTTGAGTACTGTTAATATTTAATATATATTAATATTTATAATTTATTTAGTGACCACATACTATCAGTTACATAAATATTGGCTCTTTTTCCATACAAATTGGTGGTTTTGTGGCATTGTGGTATATGTGTCCCTTTTAGACAAAGTAAGTTGTGTCAATCTTATTTTCATGGAATATATTTTATGACAACAATTTGTTTTTAGGCTAAGCCTGTGACCAGGCCACTGGTAATGTTAAGCTTGGGATGAGCAGCATACTGTAGTTTAGTATAGAAGTTTGGTTTTTGATTTAATTGAAATAGTTGTGAAACTGATTTGGACACATCATGCGTTTTATCAACATAGAGTTGATTTAAGTAATTCTCATTTTATTCTCGTATGATTATTGCATATTAAAACGTTAACTACTTCATTAGTTTAAGAAACTATGCTGATGTAGGATTAGAGATAAGTGAATGGTTGGCTGGCTTTATAGAACTGATTCATTACAAACACAGCCACACAAACTACTAACTTTAATTCAGAATTTGGTTTATGTTTGTATAAAGCTTTATACACAGCTTAGCCACGTGTCGGTTTGTGCTTTAAGTGCTACTTAATCAACTAAGTTGACAATGCATGCATAATGAGACTAAGCCTTGAAGAAACAGCTCTGAAAACGTTCGGAACAACAAATTTAGTAAAACGTTCATAACATCATCACCCTGCTGTATATGTGGAATTTGGCAAATCTAACAGTGGCACAGAGGTTAAAGAATGCAGACACAAGCCAGCAGGCATGCTATCTTTCTTTAGCAATGTTCTCTTTAATAGAAAGGTTAAAGAAAAATGTTTCTGAACGCTGTCTTTTATAATTCTTAGACAGAAATAAAATCAGATCCTTGGTTCAATTCCCAGGGTAGAGAGGTCTGGGTCCTTCCTGTGTGGACTATGCATGTCCTCCCAGTTTCTCTGTGGGTTTACTCCGGTTTCCTCTCACAGTCCAGAGACATGCATTAGGTTAATTGGTTACACTAAATTGGCCCAACCTGAGGGTTATTTGACTAGTCTTTATGTAAATATAAAGTATAGATGTAACCTTGTGTGTGTCTTTTAAAGGGCCATTGATGCTCATAGTGATGTTAAATAAATCAAACAAACATTATTTTGGTTTTATATAATTATAAAATGTAGGCATCCTGCTAAGCAGTGATATCTTCCTGGGTCTGTTTTATTTGCCTGCCTTATTTCCATGCTTAGTATACCTTTTATAAATCCAAAACAGCATCATAATAACATATTACAATAATGCAAAATATGCAAATTTGATCAGCCAGTCATCGTAAGTATACAGTGGCAAAATTAGAATATTCTTTCTACTGACTACAATGCTTTACTGTGTTACCAGAATGATGAGTGATGTCAGGAATTTGATTAGCACTTTTTCTTTTACAATTTCTATAACGTATTTTAGCACAGTTTGTTGCTTTTAAAGTGACACGTGTGGTGGTGTAACGGTCAGTAGTTCTTCTTTAAATGTTTGAGTCAAAGTTAGACTGGTGTAGTTTATCACATCAAAATAGAGATCCAGCTTTCTCAGAAATGACAATGGCTGTGTAGGTTCTGGGACATAATTTGAATGCTGCTGGAAGGGTAATCTTTTTTTCAGATCTTTTTTTGCATAATGGCATGAAATTTGTAATTGCTCTAAATTGTGAGGTTCATGCAAGGTGATATTTGAAACTATAGTATCTCTGAGCACAGCCAGATAATCCTCTTTACCTTTAGGCCAAATCTCTGTTCTCACATGGTATTAGCTAGCTCCCTACAGAGCCACATCTAGTATACTTGGCTTGTGTGATTTAGATATTTAATGTCATTGTGTTTTGCCATTAAAATAAAAATTATCTAATTGGAGTATTTGAACATCCTGATCACAGATTAAAAATAAACGAAAGGGCAGCAAATTAAAGCCAAAACCAATTGAGAATCAACACAATCTTGAAAAAGCTCTTACTTATTTAGTCAAGACTGGGAGGTCTTCTCCTTACCTCTCTTCTGCTTTCCCCAAATGTATTGGATTTTCCTCACCACTGATGACCTTACATTTAAAAACGTTAATAAAACGTAATATACACAATCATTACCAGACATAGAAACTAGTTGTTAAAAAGAAATTGGTCTTCCACTGTCCCATGATACATTGACAGTTCTAGTGCAAATAGACCACACAGAAACACCTGTGCATGATCATCACTGTGATTATAAGATGCTCAACACTAGTCAAACGCTGCTCAGCATTCAGTCTGATCATGCTGACATGGCATTTGTTTAAAGAAAACATTATGCACCAGGGGCTGCGCTTTTAATATTTGTAATTACAACTGCTATATTATAACAGCTAATGTATCTGGTAAGGTAACATATGGGTTATTATTACCATAATAATAAAAATAATAAACATATAATAGGTGTAATAGGTGTGTGTGAGAGGTACATGAGAACATAATGCAATGACTACATGTCCAGCCCTAAATTACAAAATGTTTGGATGGTATGGAAAAGGCAGGAAAAAGAAAATTCAGTTTATCTTGTATTTACTTATATATATTACTTTGCTTCTGGACATGGCATAGCATAAGGCTTCTTTTTTTGCACAGTTAAGTTTTAAGTGGCATTTATGAATGTAGCTCCATATTGTTATGCTCGATAAAGGTCTGCCAATATAATCGCTTGCCCATTTGGCTGTGTAAGCTATTGTTGAATGATGGTTGGAGTGCCATCTGAGGAATTGAAGATCATGTGTCTTAGGCAGATGCTTTTGCCCCTTTATGTACAATATTTCAATAATTTTCTTATGTATTTGTTAGTAAACTGAAGATCCTCTGCCCATCTTTGTTCCTCAGAATCTCAGACTTTTAAGGATGTTGCTACCAAGTTATGATTACAGTCACTTGCTGACATCACCTGTTTAAAGTCACATTTTATTTTACCTCCTCACTAGCCCCAAGTTACAATCAACCCATTTTAAAAAAATGTGCTGCAGGCATGAAATGCATAAATGAAATTTGTATAAACAAATTTAAGTTAATCAGAGAAAACTTGCATCAATTATTTTGTTGGAAATTGGTATTAACTCTAGATTATAAAAAGGGATCAGATTAATTATAATTAAATGCAAAGTCATTCCATCTCACGAAAATGACCTTATCACAAAAATTAAGTTACTGCATTTAAGCCCTGCACAATGGCATGTTAACATAATTTTAGCCATGATTTTGTTTGCTCAGGAGGAAATGTTAGGACAAGACATCTGATATCAATCTGTAATGCTTATTAGAAGAGCAGACTGGTTGCTTTTAAAGGGTTGTGGTGCTTTTAAGTTTTCTTCTGTTAACCATGGTTACCTCCAAGAAAACACATGCAGCCATCATTACATTTAATCATAAGGGAAGGGTTTTACAGGTAAGGAAATTGCTGCTTGCAAAATAAAACCAGATCAACCATTTATCAAACTTCATCTAGAACTTCTAGGAGAGTGGTTCAATTGCAGTGGAGTTGGCTTCAGGGCACCCAAGAAAGTCAAGCAAGTGTCAGGACGTCTCCTAAAGAGGATGAAGCTACGATATTGGGCCAATACCAGTTGTTCAAGGCTTGCTCAGGAATGGCAAAGGGCAGGTGTGAGTGCATCTCAATGCACAGTGAGATGAAGGCTTTTTCAAGGATGGCTTGGTGTCAAAAAGGACAACAAAGGAGCAACATCTAATAATTCCATAAAAACATCAAGGACAGACTAACTATGCAGGACAGGGATTAAAGTTATTTTCTCTGATAAAACCCCAGTCAGACTGTTTGGAACATCTGAAAAAACAGCATAACCATCCTGAGACCATTAATGTGTAGAGTTGCTTCTCATTCAGGCCTGTAGTGGGTTCACTCAATTTTGCCTCTGAACACTACCATGAAAAAGGAATGGTATCAAAGCATCCTCCAAGAGAAACTTCTCCCAATGATCCAGGAGAAATTTAGATTTTTTTTTCTAGCCTGATGGAGCACCATGAAAATAAAACAGAGGACAAATTGCTAACCCAGTGGCTTAATGAACAAAACATTGAATTTTTGGGTCCATGACCAGGAAACTCCACAGATCTCAATCCCATTGCGAACCCGTGGTCAATCCTCAAAATCCGAGATCAACTCCAAGCACTGATTAGGGAAGAATGCATTGCTAACACTGTAAATATGAAGTATTTGCTTAAACTGTACGTATTTGCCAGTAAAAAGTAAAAATTTAAGGTTCTAAAAACTTTCTTAACACTTTTGGCCACAACTGTACAACTGTATCCTGTATTAATGAATAGTAAACGTAACATGAATGCAATCTATTACCATTGCAATTCCACTACAATCACCTTAACAATAAGCAAACAATGAAAGGGAAGACCGAGAAAGCCAAGGATTTAGTAACATCACAAGGTGCATAAATTACATTAGCATTTAGTAACATAAAGATGTTCATCAGTTTTGAAAAAGTATGTCTTTCTTTCAAACTTCCAACATTTTACGCAGTTGCTATAGTTATACTTTATACTTGGAATAAACCTTTGGAGAAAAATGCAAAACAAGCATTTTCTCAGACCTTTGACCTACACAGAGTTCTATGCTCCAGCTGGGAAATTAACTTGATTTATGTGACAATTTTAAACAACTTTTTATTTGGTAGTTGAAAATGGAAGAACTGCTATACTATGGAACTAAGAACAAGGGAAATTATGATCGGTAAGATTCAGCTGAAATGCCCCAATGCACAGCTGAATTAGTAGTTAAAAAAAATTGTGTGTGTGTGTAAGGGGAATGTGTAAGCCAGTAATATACTGCAATATTTATTCTTTCAAATTTATGATCCATTACTTTAATAACAACATTTAGTTTTAAAAGATTTAAAACTATTATACTTACTATCAATATAAACATGACTATATATTAAATGTATGACACTAACCAAATCTCCCTTCTAGAGGGAATTAAACTGGCCCATACCTTTTGTAATAACGAGGTTTGCAAATACCAAATTGAAATTTAGATTAAACAGACACCCAGACTATTTAACTGGCAGAGTGAATTGATGTCTGAGATATTAATAATAGAGCCAAGAGAATCTCTATACATATTGCAAGAGGAACAAGCACAGCGCAGAAGTGGAATAAGTAAATAGTTGCCATAGATTGCACTTTACTTTAAGTGCATCCATGTCCTCTGGAAGGGTCATATAATTCTAGAGTACTGATGGACCAATTGTTTGAAAACTCTTTTACATTTTGGTTTCAGTTCAACTGCAGAGTTGCATCTGAAACGCGTGCTTCACAGTGACTCCGTTTTGTATTTTCTTGCTGTACAAGCTGTAGCAGTCTGTTGGATCACTGCTGGACCCGCAAATGCTCCGTTCAACTTTGAGTTTGAGTTTTAGATTACCACTGTCTGCAAAATGAATGTACATACATGTACTGTCGATACTGAAAGTTTTCCCTTAACAATTTCTGGTCACGTGGATGGCCAGAGCCTCTCATGCAGTGCATAGTACACAGGTGTAAAGCTACCCTGGACATAACTAATGCATTCCTTCTGTCTGAAATATGATAGAAATGAGCATTGCTTGTGTCGATTTAGTTTATTATGGCCACTTGTGTTTGCAATGTACCAACCTCATATAAATATTGTTTAACCTTTTCCCACTTTGTGCTTGTAGAGCTGTTGTGTAGCTTCAGAGTGCAATGGATGATGGGAAGCCTGTGTGGGCTCCCCACCCGACTGATGGTTTTCAGCTGGGCTTGATTGTAGACATCGGTGCTGACACACTTACTATTGAACCGCTTAATCACAGGGGAAAGGTAAGTAAACAATTAAGACCCTACAGCATGGTGTCATCCGCTGGTATTAAATATTATTTATTAAAGTTCTATAACAGATGCACTAAACAGATTCACACTAAGGTGTGGTTTAGTCTGAAGTCTATTATCTGTATGGTGCTTATGTGAAATTAGTATCAATGGGCGATTGTACAAAACCGTGATCATAGATGTTATTATTTTACCATCTATACAGCTATCTCATGTCAGGGTTTTATCTGGGGAACTCTTCAGTCATTGGGAATAATAAAAGTCACATTTGCAAATTCAGGTATGCAGTGCAGGGCTGTGCTGTATAAAGGTGTCGCTTGCAGTGGTGGTTAATAAGTAATGACTTCTACCTGCAGCAGGTGTGTTGATCATGTTACACTCAGGTCGAGTTCATTAGGAGAGTAAGCCACCTGGGCTTTACACACTCCCTTAGTGTAACAGGCTGTAAAAGGTGTGTATCATGCAACAGCTTTTGTTATCCATGTCATTGGATAAAAGTGCTTTCTTCACATTGGCTTCTTTGCTGGCAAACATTTTTATTTTTCTGATACCCTGTTTAAGTATATATGGTTTGACATGCTTAGTGCAATTTAAAACTGAATAGCATAATCTGTTTGGCAAAAAAGAGCAACTACCATCTTCATATTACTCTTGTCCTTGATGAATAATGCACTAAGTACCTGTAAGCATTCTTATAATCCTTGTGACAGGTATAGGTCTTTTCACTGCTGTCTGACATATGTCCATTCTGACTTTCAAATTACTTTGTGGCTAGTAGGCAGGTAGGAAACATTTTGTGTACCAGAAAATAAATATTAATGATGCAGTCATATGTATAAACTGTTTGTGCAATGCTTAATAACACACAGCATTTACACATTTTGAAATATCCCATAATTTTTGTAAGCAGTGTAGCTGGTACAGTCTTAAGAGATACAAGCCAAAAAAACTGTGGTGTGAGGGCTATATTAGTGGAATCAACAGTGCCAGCTTGGTTGTAATGGTGATTTGAACCCTCAGGTTTCTTGTCAATATGCCAGTACCTTTACTTCTATACAACGTGTTTCACCAGCATTGTTATGGGGCATCATGGTCGTTGAGCGGCCTGGGTACTTTCTGTGTGGAGTCTGTATGTTCTCCCCGTGTCTGTGTGGGTTTTATCCTGTGTACTCTGGTTTTCTTTTACAGTCCAAAGAATTGCATTAACTGATTATTAATACTGTTAATGCTGTTAATTAACTTAACACTAAATTGGTGTTGACTTGAGTGTACATATTGCTCACAAAAAATAGAGGCTATTTAATTATAGGATCTTTTATTTTGAAATATCCCCCTAATTTTTGTCAGCAGTATATCTGACAAGTCTTGAGATAATGTTGTATATAGATATAACTTTGCGTGTCGCTACAATACTGATGCCAATAGTGATGTTAAATTACACAAATAACCAGAATTGTTCTAATTTTAATTGACATTTGGAAGTTAAAGATACTGTTCTGATTTCTAGATTTTTCTGGCTCCTATTAGCCAAGTCTTCCCAGCTGAGGATGATGTCAACAAGCATGTAGAAGACAATTGTAAGTATGACGCATGTTTTTGGCTATAGAATGCTGGTGAATATAACATATAATTGTGTTAATGTGTTTATTTTGGTGGACTGTATTATGGTTTATATTAATTGCTTAATTTAATTCTAGGTTCTCTTATGTACTTAAATGAAGCTACCCTTCTCAACAATGTAAAGGTTCGTTACAGTAAAGACCTGATCTACGTAAGTACATAATGTCCCTTGTGGTTATGTGCTACCAAATGTCATTTCACTGAGAAACAGTTATATTATTCATATTTTTATGTTAAATTAAGAGTGATATGCTGTAAGATTTGGTAGGGAGCTCAGGTTGTGCAGTGGTCTAATAAGCTAGCCTGTCAGTACAGGGATAGGTGCTTTCTGTGCACTGCTTTCCGGGCATCACATGTAAACAGACTTGGCTGTGTCTGAGGGATTGAAGGCTGGTCAGGGGATCGTCCCCTGGAACTGCGACAGTGACCACTACCCAGGTGGATCTTGATGTGAGGAACTGATCTGTGAGTTATTGCAGATGGGCTTATCCACCAGCACTCCCTCATTAGAATGGCCTTCCACAGCCCTGTAGCCCACTGGCCTTCTGTCAGTGCTGTGTGTGTCATGTTGAGTATAGAGGCCTTGCCATGCTGTGGCTTCCCATCTCAGGTGACCTAGATAATCCTGCCTAGACACTATCAGGTTGCCTGATGCATTTAATTAGGTCCTGCGAGGTAGAACTAAACAGTATGGCAGAGCACTCAAAAGCAGCAGGTGGAAAGGAGCCTGTTTGTGAAGACTCCAGTAATGGGCTGCTGAGGGAAAGCGATTGCAATCAATGACTCAAAGCTTTAATACAGTCCACTTTAAGAGTTGAAAATGTCATTTAGTAATTTTTTAAAACTCGTATAGCATATACAGTATTACTTTCTGTGCACATTAGCTTTTCACTTTTCACAAATTCTTCTAGACATTTGTGGCTAACATCCTGATTGCTGTGAACCCTTATTATGACATCCCTAAACTTTATTCACCTGAGACCATTAAGAGCTACCAGGGCCGCTCTTTGGGAACACTTCCGCCACATGTTTATGCTATTGGTGAGTGCGTTAAACCTTAAGATTTACCTTAAGATAGAACCTTTTAACCAAGCTCTTTCATTCACTTTTTCCACCCTTCTTTTTTTCCCTAAGCTGATAAGGCATATCGGGACATGAAGGTGCTGAAGATTAGTCAGTCCATCATTGTGTCTGGTGAATCTGGTGCTGGAAAAACAGAAAACACAAAGTTTGTTCTCAGGTAAGATAAAACAGCCCATATTCGAAATGACAAACTACAGTCAAACGTGTATTTTTTTGTTGCTTTGGGAAATGGGCATACACAGCCTGCCACTGTAATGCATTACAAATTAAGTTTTGCTTTAATTGTGGTATTAACTGTAGCTGATTTGATCATTCATTTTGGGAAAACCAGGTCCTACGTGTATACAGATTTAATTTAGGGGTTTGTTGGCATTCTACTTTGTTTGGCAACCTGTTTGAAAGTGTTCATTTGCTAAAAAAGCTCTCATGAACGACATTTCTGCAGGCTAATCCATCCGTTCAAGTGCAGCTGTTTTAAAAAGTGTTTTAATGCAACCCCAAATCATAAAAAGTTGGGACGGTTTGGAAATCCAAAAAATAAACAAACAAAAGAACAAGGTGTGCACCCTACATTTATTTGACCTTTTATTTAATTTCAGACAATAATGTGCAAATCCCTTCCAATCTTTCTTTGAGGTACATTATTTTTAAGCATTTAAATAATTTTCTTACACAATTGTTGCGATCCGCTGTCCATCTTTACTTCTCAGGCTCAGCCTTTCGTCGGTGCTGCTCTTGTACCAAATTATGCTAACCTGTTTACATCGCATCATATAACATTTGCCTGTTTACATTGTCATATTGCATCATTATTGATTTATTTATGAATTTGTACCTCACCACTAGCCATAAATCACTCCAATCTCACCTTTTTTGGAATTTTCTGCAGGCCTCAAATGCAGTAATGTTGACCAAACAAAGTATGACTTTTTTTGGTTTCCCTGATTTGGGAATGAAAAATATATTTGCCTTATATAAAGTTGTTTAAAATCATAGTTTATACATTGATAAGCTATGGATCCAGTGTCTGAATACAGTGCACTGCACCTTCAGGAGTCAATTCAGCCAAGCTTCTGCGCGTTTGTAAATTTGTGCTTAAAGATAGTTTAAAAATATTTTGATTATGAGTATGTTAAATATGAGTTAACTATATGTAAAATATTGTGGTGGATTTTATTTGCACGGGAAGTTACATTTCAATGAATAAGATTTTTATTTTGTTCATTATAACATGGAATGCCCCCAGTATTTAAAGTGTGCAACAGATTGACTTACATTTCCATAAATAAACAAACACATTTTTTTACAGAATTATAAATAATATTGATTAACTTATCACAACTGCACTTGTCAAAGTCTGAGATACGTTAGATGGAAAGTGAACCGCCAGTTCTTGTAGCTGACGTGTTGGATCTGGGAGAAATGGGTCAAATTTCTATGGACAAAGCATGATTCAACGACATGGTGTTAAAAGACCAAGGCTTATTGTTGCACGAAAGTAACAAAAGCAACCCAACAAGTCTGAACACAAAAAGGATAATGTTGCATATGTCACACAATTTTACGTGCTGGCTAGGGAGGAATGTGTCACATATTGTATCACAACCCGCTGGGAATGGGGCTGAGTGGAATACTAACCCCTATTTACCATCAAAAGTACCTGTGTACTTTTGTACATTGTTTTTTTTTTTACCTTGGAGCAATGGAAAAAAGGTAATCTGGTTCAATAACAAAAAAGTTCTCCTTTACAATTATTTTTGTGAAATATTGTAATTTATTGAATGATAAAATTTAAAAGTTTTTTGTCCCAGGTATTTAACTACATCATATGGTACTGGTCAAGATATTGATGAAAGAATTGTTGAGGGTGAGTTAAATGTGATCTATTTTTACCTTTAAGTTGAATCAGTTCATGTTTAATATTAAACTGATCACCGGTCCCATTTTTATGCATTGTTATGGGTGGGTGCCCATTCTGGGCGCAAGGGCAGGACCAACCCAATACAGGGTGCCAATCCATCTAGGGGCTCACACACAGTCACGCACTAAGGGCCACTTTAAAGACACCAATTAACCTAACACTCAAGTCTTTGAACTGTGGGAGGTAACCGGAGTACCTGGAGTAAACCCACGCAGAAACAGGGAGGACATGCAGACTCCACACAGAAAAGACTCAGGTTGATCCACCCTGGGATTGAACCCGGAACCTTCTTGCTGTCAGGCAGCGGTGCTACCCACCGAGCCTCCGCCCATTATTATGCAACGGTGCTGTATATAACATTGGGGACGTTTTCCAACTAGCTCAGACTAAAGACGTCACTTAGACAAAACCATATGTCCAAATGAGCTGATTCAACTTCTGAGATATTATCAAGCATAAACTTAATGTATAAAACTTGGATAATTCGTTTCAGCCAATCCACTGCTCGAGGCGTTTGGAAATGCAAAGACAGTCAGAAACAACAACAGTAGCCGTTTTGGAAAATTTGTAGAAATACACTTCAATGAAAAGGTATAACCATTCTGTTGTGTTTTGTATTTGTTGTTCATTGTTGAACCTTTCTACAATCCTATAGAACACTTTTGGGAAGTGGTAGAACAGGAGACATTGATGTATATGGATGTGCAGCCAACAAACCTGCTATCATGTCAATATAGACCAGACCAAAATGTCCGATCAATGTTTCCAGCACCTTGTTGAATATATGCTATGAAGTACTGATACAGTTGTAAAAGCAAAAGTGGTTCAACCTGGTATTTATTATAGTGGCTGGTGAGCATATCATTGTTTCAAACTTTGTTGTGTTTTGCAGAATGCAGTGGTGGGTGGATTTGTCTCCCACTATCTGCTAGAGAAGTCTCGCATTTGCATGCAAAGTTCAGACGAGCGCAATTATCACATCTTCTACCGGCTTTGTGCCGGTGCATCCGAAGAAATAAAGAACAGGCTGCACCTCAACTCACCTGACAGTTTCCGGGTTAGTTTAGCACTCTGTTTTCTCCTCTCGCACATACATAGAAACAGTTATGTCCGGAGTAACTATTAAAGCAGTTTAAGATGGCACCAAAATTACGTGTTTACTTTTTAGAAACGCTGACAAGAGGTTAAAAATATTTCATTGTAGCTAAGATAATTGGAATGTTTTAGATGTGCATAAACTGTCCGTGTCTAAATTGCATGACTGATTATTTATACACATAATGTGCTAGAGTTCTTTGTAAGGAAACATGCCTCATATTTATAGGTTGGATTTGATAACGTTCTCTAATGTGTTGTATTGCCATATAGTTATCCCATATTTGTGTTTCTGCGTCATTCTGTCCTGTATTTTCTTGTCAATGGAGACCACTAGGTGGCGCATTTGCTTAAAGCTGGTTTTGTTTGCAAAAGATTTCAGATACGTTTATCGAAATTATTTGTTGGCTATTAAGGTGATAGCACTTTATGGATTAAAAACCCTGATAGCATGATTTTGTGAATGTCAACTGATTGCATAATGCAGTGTGTTATCTTAAAATTCAAACGGTTTTGTTTTCATTTAAATAGTATTTGAACCGTGGCTGCACAAGATATTTTGCAAGCAAGGACTCTGATAAACAGATCATGCAGAACAGGAAGAGCCCTGAGGTATGTAGGGTTTTAACAGTTGTTTTTGTCACTTGTTTGTTTTTTTCTGATGCAACAGTAAGTAATTTGATGCTGCTTTTCATGCATGTCCATGGCTGTGCATATTACACTGCTAACAAAAATTAGGAGCTATTTCATTAGGGGACTTAATTTTGAAATATCCCTTAATTTTTGTGAGTTTATTTAAACCTGAATGCTAGACGGTGTTGTGGGTCAGGTTAGGGTAGACGTTAGACTGATGTAATCATGTGTTAGGAAAAGTCAAAGTAATACTGTGTGTTGATTAGTGTTGTTGAAGCCTTCGGATTAGACCCATACAGTGTGGGTACAGAAAGTATTAAGACCCCTTTAAATGTATCTCTTTGTTTCATTTCAGCTATTTGCTCAAATCAAAAAAGTTCATTTTAGTTCTTATTAATGTACACTCAGTACTCCATCTTAACAGAAAAAACCAAACATATAGAATTCTTTTAGCCAATTTATAAAAAAAAGATTAAAATATCATATGGTCATAAGTATTCAGACTCAGTATTTAGTAGAAGCACCCGTTTGAGCTAGTATAGCCATGAGAGCTACGACAAATGGTGGACTATCGACAGGAGGAACAGGCCCCTATCCAAATTGTAAAGAAAATGAGAAAATGTTTGCTTTTAAAAGTATATTAATTGCTGTAACATGGTTTTCAGTAATTGATTATATGTTGAATTTAAGGAGGAACCTATTGTATTTAAATAGAATTAACTGTGCTGGAAAGCAGTTTAGAGCTTAATTCAAATAAATTATGTTTGACCTGTTAATTCCCATCAGTATCACATTTTTTGCCTATAGACGAAATTCTCTTGGGAGAATTAGGCAGTTCATGTTATTGCTATCAGCATCCATTAATATAAATCATCTGGCGTTCTCCGAACTTAATTAACTGCAGTCTCAGCAGAACAAGCTTTATCAAGACACATTTTTCAGTGGTTGAAATGTGAGTTTTATGGTTAATTATTCATTGGATATAGTGCTGATGCCCATAAAATAGCTGAATTGTGCTAAATATTATAATCCTTAAAGCATTTAGCCACTCATCCATGGTGGATGTTTTGGGGGCCTTGACTTCATTCTATTAGAAATCCATAATAATCAGGATAACAGAAACTTGTTCAGACTTTATATTCATAAATTAATGTATTTTTCTCTTTATCGCAACTGCGCTAATTTGAATTGATCTGAAAGGATCTCAAGGTTCAGAAATCATTACCCGACATTACAGTTGAGTTTACTCAGTTTTCCCAATGTGCTAATGAGGCAAGAAAAAAATCAGCTTTTGTTAAAATTGTTTTAAATTTAGCCTGTTGCTCAGGTGGTACAGTCTGAGACGCCCCATCACTGTCACAGGGAACTGGGTTCAAGTCCTGGGGCGGGCCTTCTGGCCAAGTCAAGCATCACATTTAGGGTGTACTGACACTAGGCGATCTGTACTGTACCTGAGCATATTGGAACCACAAAGTCTGGTTTGTTTGACTAGTGTGATTGCTGTGTATTATGTAGGCTGAACTATGCTCTGGCTCACTGGAAATGGTGGGTTTGGCCACTGTTCTGTTGGATTTAAGGTATGGTATGCATGTAGTGTGCCTGTGCAGAACGTTAGCCTCTTTAAAAAACGTCTTATAGGTATAGCAAGTGTAGCCAGAAATGTCTGCATTCATAATCAATAAATATTGTTATTAATATATTCAAATTACTGCCAACTATTTCACAGCAATTAATATCCTTTTTTAAAATAAGATTTTCAAATTTTCTCCACGATTTCGTTAGGGCCTATTCCGCCTGCTGACAGTTCCCCATTTTTCACAGAGGCAGGAGGGCCAGAAGGTGCCTCTGTACAACTTGCAGTTGTCAGCCAGATCAATGCAGTGGCCGGTGGCATGGTGGTGCAGCAGTTACCATAGTTGCTTTCCAGCTCCTGCTAGGACTGTCACAATTATTACATTAACAGTTGTATGAGGGGGCTGTGTGCCAGCATACCAAAAAACGTACAAAATAAGATCAATTGTACTGTGCAAGTGGTTCTTCACTCCACCAGAAAGCTTGCATCATGATAACATAAGTGTGCATGGGCACACAGCATTTAAGTGCAGTGTGAGTGCAGACCAGCAGGATAGTGAGGAAGGGAGACTTTCATGCTCTAGCACGGCAACTGGGCATAATGCAAGTATGCTGGGAAACATTATTGGTAGGGAATGAGACAAACAAGTGAGGCTAAAACATTTAAATACATAAATAAATAAATTTATTAAGTAAATTAACTAAATTATAGACTAAATAAAGTATATAGTACATAGTCTAAATAAATCCTAGTATACTATAAAGTCTAAATAAATCTTAGCTGTATGTTTTGTTCTTAAAATTTACATGTAACTCTTACAAATGGTGCATACTCCAATATAACAAACCACTGTGTGTTCCTTTTTTTTCTTACAATCCAGGACAAAAAGGTGATCCCAGAGAAGTGTTGTTCTGTTTATCTCTGTATATGTTTGCTGTGTAGGCTGTGCATGTATCTAGAGTGATTTGATTAGATCTGGTTTCATGACATGACAGGACATCTTCACTGTATCCCCAAATTAATTTACTTAAAAAGTGCATGAAAGACTTCATTTCAATGTGTATGTTTGACATGCACGAACACTGCAGTGCTCTGGTCTCCAATTAATTCAGTTTGATATCACTATATATCAGTGGCGGATGCTGGTCTTTCAAGGAGGGGAAGCTCAATTTCGGCCTACATCATAAAATGTGTTTATT
>JAVSBV010000147.1:4188483-4207201 GCA_033117975.1 Parotocinclus spilosoma | reverse complement strand
AAGTAAGACTGAATAAGGTAATTGCTCTTACAAAAAGCAAAACAATCTTACTCTTTTAATGCTTGGTAAGACAAAAATCTTATCAGTGGAAAAAACAAGATTTATTGCTTTGAAATTAGATAATTACACCTGCTAAGATTAATTTTTGCAGTGCACGCTAGACGGTGGTCTCATCTAAACTTGATGGAAGTCTCTGACGGATCTGTTCCGCTCTGACTTTCAACGGATCAGTGTTTTTTTTTTTTGTTTGTTTCACTCAATTATTCAGCAGCTGGTTCTGTGCCTTCTGGAGGATCTTGTTAGGCCGGTGGCCCTTACTGGTGGTGGTAATTTAGCTGTTTGACCACTTTGACAGCCATTTGTCTAGTGTAGTATGTGAACCTCTATGCCCATTAGTCATCAAGGCTTACATTATGTACTAGTGTCTTGTTGATTAATACGAAGTTCGTTAATAGCCATGTCATACTCATCACTTAGACGGACCATCTTATTTCTTAGAGATAATTGCCCCCAATCTTTTTTTCTATCGTACGGGTTGTTTTCTGACCCCCAAAACCTTTTGGATGCCATTTTTTTTTTTATTTTGCTATGACCATTATTTTATTGTTAATTATTTAAGATAATGTTAATGCACAAGTTTAAGTTTGTACTGATCTCGATTTAACACACCTCCTGAACAATGACAACATTTAAAACGCCTTAAACAATATGAAAAATGAAAGCCACAGTAATTTGTCAACACAAAATATAATTATCTAGAAGATGACAGCCCTGGAACAGGGGATTGGGTTGTTAATATTAACCGTAAAAGGGTCTAATTAAAAAAAACAATCTATTAAAACACCACACATTCTTGGTTTTCTATGCCTTGTGTTTTTTTAACACAATATTGGATTTCTTTAACTTGTTTTTGTAGTTTGATATAGAGCATTTTGTCTACGTTGTTCCATAAAGTTTCCTGTGAAGGCATGTCGCAACTGTTTTATCAACACTAAACCTTTGTCAACCTTTTAGAACAATTGCAAGTCCCTACCTGATGTTCGTCATCCTGATTGGATCTTAATTCATCCTCTGCAGTGTCTCTTGGTTTGACCAAAGCATCATTTAGTCCAACTAAACTTTGCTGCAGTTGTTTCGTCCTCTTCTGCAGAATAAGATAAGGGTAAGTGTGCTATTTAGTGCAAATTCTTGGTGAATAAAATGCAGTATGCATTGTAGTGCAACAGTAATGTGCAACATTTAGGCAATCCTGTTTACAGTACAGCTATCGGCTGTTAATGTGTGATGCTTTAAGGAAAAAAGCTTTGTAGTTTGTTTGGTAGTTTTTGTGTACATTGTTCTGTATCTCCTGACAGAGGGAAGAAGCTGAAATAAATTGTCCAGGGTGTGAGAAGTCTACCATGACTCTCTGCCTGTTTTCTCGTTTTTGATGTGTACAAGTCAATGATATTTTTTTTCAGCAGTTCTAATTGTTCTCTGCAGTTGGTTCCCTTTTTTTAAATTAATTAATTTTTTTTGCTGCTCCAAACCAGATTGTGAAGGAAGAGCACAAGACTGGTTCAATGATCGCAGAGTAGAACTGCCTCAGCAGCTCCTGTGGCGGACCATAGTTCCTTATTTGGCATAGAAAGTAATTCTCTGTTGGACCTTTTTGAGGATGTTGAGCTCCCGTTTCAGGTCTTGAGAGATGGTAGTTCCCAGGAACTTGAAGGTCTCCACAGTTGTTAAAGGGCTGTCAGTTGTGATTGGTAGCAGAGGTGTCTCCTGAAGTCTGCTGTCATCAGTGTGTGTTCAGCTCCAGATTGTTCCGGCTGCATCAGAGCACCAGCCGTTCAACCTCACGTCGACCTTAGACTCGTTGCTGTTTTGTATGAGTCCAATGATTGTTGTCGTCTGCAAACTTAAGGAGTTAAACTGTTGGGTTGTTTGATGTGCAGTCGTTGGTGTAGAGGGATAAGAGCAGTGGGGACAGGACACATCCTTGTGGAGCTCCAGTGCTGATTGACTGTTTCAGAAGTGAATTTTCCCAGCCTCAACTGCTGTTCTATCTGTTTGGAAGCTGGTTATCCACTGACAGATTGCAGTAGATACTGTGATGTCAGAGTTTAGAGGAGAGGATGTTGGGTTTAATGTTGTTGAACGCGGAGCTGAAGTCAATAAACAGGATCCTAGCATAAGTTCCTGGGTCATCAAGGTGTTGTAGAACGTAGTGCAATCCCATGTTGACTGCATCATCCACTGACATGTTTGATCGGTTTGCAAACTGCAGGGGGTTCAGCAGGTGTCCTGTAATGTTCTTTAGGTGAGCCAACACCTGTCGTTCAAAAGACTTTTACAACAGATGTTTGTGCGAGAGGCCTGTAGTCATTTGTTATATTTATGTTCTATATTTCATTCATCCTGTGATGGAGGGTTTCTTGGGGACTGGGATGATGGTGGATTGTTTGAAGCAGGAGGGGACTTCACACAGTTCTAGGGATTTGAAGATCTGTGTGAAAACGGGAGCCAGCTGATCAGCACAGGCTTTAAGGCAGGATTGTGAGACACAGTCTGGGCCTGGTGCCTTTCTGGTGTTTTGTCTCTTGAAGAGCCAACTCCTCTTTGTATATTGATAGCACACTACCTGGTGTTGTAGTTTGACTATCAGTGAGTGAAAGTAGCGGGGTTTCTTGGGGTGTGATGGGGGCAATTGTGATCTGGCTGGAGAGGGTGATGGGTGTGGATTGATCAATCTTAAACCTGCAGTAATGTGTATTCAGGTCGTCAGCCAGGTCTTGGTTTGCCTCAGTTAGGGGGAGGTGGTGGTTTGTCATGTCTCGCAGGCATTTCCACACTGATATAGTGTCGTTGGCTGAAAACCTGTTTTCCAGCTTCTCTGTGTACTTTCTTTTCACCCGTCTGATCTTTCGTCAGTGTGTTCCTTGCCTGCTTGTACAGGTCTCTGTCCCAACTTTTGTAAACAATCCTTCTTGGCCTGTTGAAGTTGTCTTAGCTTGGCAGTGGACCATGGCTTATTGTTACTGTATGTGCGGAAGGTCTTGGTTGGCACACACATTTTCACAAAAACTGATGTAAGATGTCACAATGTCAGTCAATTTGTCCAGATTTCCCGTAGCAGCTTCAAAGACACTCCAATCAGTTCAATCCTGCAGTTCTTTGCCTCCCTGGTCCATTTATTCAGTTTTGACAAGAGGCTTTGCAGATGAACCAGGCAGTGATCAGAATGCTCCAAAGCTGCCCAGGGAACAGAGCGATACGAGTCTTTAATTATGTAGCAGTGATCCAGTGTTATCTTCTCTAGTAGAAATATTAATGTCAAATCAAATTTATTTATATAGTGCTTTTTACAATGGTGCATTGTCTTTAAGCTTTTGTCATAAAGCAGCTTTATTATATTATCTTAAAAGGCCAACCCCAATTTAAGCAAGCCTAGGGTGACAGTGGCAAGGAAGAACTCCCTGAAAGTAATAGGAAGAAACCTTGGGAGGACCAAGACTCAACAGGGGGACCCATCCTCCATGGGTGGCCTGGATGCTAATTAAATAAATACTTAACAGTACATTAAACTAAACTATAGCAAAATAACTATTTAAAACAGTAACAAATCAATAATAAGTTAAATTAGTGGTCAAATAAATAAACTAAATGATAAAACAAAATGGATTGGAGTCCTCAGTGGGAAATCCTTGGAAGCACATCATCTCCTAATGTCCAAACAATCGAGGGAGTTATTGCACTCTGGTAGGACTGGTTTCTGTTAATGAAGACCAGTATAGGTGATGCTGGGCTGGAACATCTATCTGGTGATGGATCTGATACTGGAACATAAGCTCTAAGAGAAAAAAAAGAAAATGTAGATATTGATGTGTTAGGAGCACAGAGTCTATTATCCATTACTGATGCCTTGTGCAGCATGAAAACTCCGGCAGCACTAACTATAGCAGCATAACTAAAGAGAGAGAAACCAGAAGTTAACACAGCCAAAAGGCAAGAGCCAACCTGAGCCATTTGTCATGGTCTAAATCTAACTATAAGCCTGAGTAAATAAGAATGTTTTTAGCCTAGACTTAAAAATGTAAAATTCACAGTGAATGGAAAACCTGATAGTGATTTTCATCTTTTTTTTACAGCTACTTGGTCAGTTCTGTACTCTGTTCTGAACAAAATGCTGACGTCATAGAAACGGGGGGAAATAAGTTGCACATTTCAACTCCACCTTTTTCCATCAAGGAAGGAATATAAATTCTGTTTAAAAGAACAATTAGTAAAAAACATCTTGTACTTTGTTCATAATAACAGTGTTCCTGTTTATTCAACTCTTAAAACTATTTAGGATTAGATAAAATAAGTACGAAGAGGATCCCACAAGAACTACCTGATAATCTGATCCTGTTCGCGCCCCATCACTGTCAGTGTGTTTTGGCAGTCTTGGGTGACCATACACCCTACTCAACAGTTAATGTGTTGTGCTCTCCTCCAGGTTGACATTCTTCTGTTCACCCCATAAATATATCACTTGCTACTTAATCACCATAATTGAGTTTGCATCTCTTTTGCATAATGGAACATCTTTTTTCGATGCTAAACCTTATATAATAGAAGTTGTACCTACAAGACCTGATTTGCTTCTCTATTCCAGAAGAAGCAGTAATGCAATGCAGTCTTTTGTAAGACATTGGGCTTCAAACGACTAATTCCACAATAATTACATCATTTTTTTAATACCATGTGAACAAAACATTAGAGAATCAAATTTTTAATCAGATCAATCTTAATTTGTTACTCCTTTGACACTAAAGATACAATGCATAGTTTATGTAATACTTTCTAATAATCCAACAGTTGTTGTTTGCTTCATCACATTTCATTACAACATTTGTGATGAAGGGCTGTCAATGCATCACTGTTGCTAAAACAAAAACGTTTTATATTTATGCAATAGTACATAATAAATAATTAATCAACTGTAATTTAGTCAATGATAAACCGTTCAGAAGTTACATGTGAGCAATAGTACAGCACCATGTGTATTTGATTTGAAAATCATTGTCGTGTATAAACCATGCACTAATGAAGTTAACCAATGAAAAGCAGACAGTAATTGACAGAAAATAAATTTAAAATATTGAGTTTTTTTGGAATTAAAAGATTAGTTATTTGTTTAAATGTAATGATTTATATATGTAAGTGATTATAAAATTTGATTAAAAACTGTGCAATTAAAAGGAGGCTCTACTAGATTACCCCATTAGACTGCCTTTAGCCTAGATTCAAGATATGGATGGGCATGGATGGCAAGCAAGTTCTGTATGGTATCCTGTGGCACATTTCACCACAGATTTTGCAGCTGGATCTGTAGATCCTGCACACTCATAGGCTACCGAAGTTGGCATTTTTATCCAAGGAAATGTTGCAGTGTAGTAGCGACATTCTTTTGGGAAACATTTGTTGCGTGTAAGTAAGCATTATCTTGCTGAAAAGCGCCATTTAGAAGCCCTGCAATGAGAGGCAACATATGGCCACAGAATCACTGAGTTGTTAGTGTCCCTTGTATCAACTACTAGGGGTGACAAACTGTAGTATGCAATGTCTCTCCACATTTTTTTATGATGAATGGTAGGTGGCTGCATTTTGAAGAACCAGTCAAGTCAGACTCTTCAATACTGTGCTGAGCTGCTGGGCCTGGACCAGGATGATCTGAGAGTCAGTCTCACCACCAGAGTCATGCTCACCACTGCAGGGGGCACTAAAGGCACAGTTATCAAGTAAGAGGTTCCATACACAGATATACACCCACGCACACATATACAGACTGCTTTGTTTTTTTAAATACAAGTTGCCATTTTTGTAAAAAAAAAACAAAACAAACAATGAAGACTGACAAAAAGTCTAGATATTAAGGTACTGGACTATGGACCAAAAGGTCCAGCCCCAGCCTTTGCCAAGATGCCACTGTTGGGCCCTTGAGCAAGACCATAAAACAAGATATACTTTAACTGTGAGATTGTATTAATTAAGTTGCTCTGGTTAAGGCCAACTGCTAAATAACATAAATGTAAATTATCCTCACAAGTATAGGAACATAGGTTACACACACACACACACACACACACACACAATCAAATGCCACTTAAAAAGCTTTTACTTTAATAGATAATCGACTGTCATACTTTATACTTATATACCTCATTGGACTATGATGTGTATAAAGGATTTTTTTTATAATCTATAAGTTACCATACCACCCATAACATGGGTTAAATTATTAAATTGATTATAAATCATTGAACACTTAAACAGCATAACTCTGGACCAGGCTAGCTGTTCTGTTTATGTTTGTGCATATCATAAATGTTTTTTCTTTTAAAGTATGAGATTCAGTATAATTCAATCAGCATATATCTGCTGAATGTGACAGAAGCCTTTTCTCTCTTTCCAAATTCTCTTTCCTTCTGTCACTCCTTTCACACTTTAGCTGTCATTGAACTTTTAAAACAGAGAATGCAACGTTATCCTGAAATGCAGAATAAATAGACTCAAACAATAATTTTAATAAACGCTGAGTCTCAGGGTTTAGGTTTCATTTTGTTGCTGACTGTTTGCTTATATCTAACTATTTACTAAGGAAATTAGATAATGCTTTGCTTCACTGATAGGGCCATTATAAATTATTTTGAACAGCTATTAGACACATGCATGCTCAACGGAAGATATTTATGGACACAGGATATTTGCTTAAACAAACTCTACCTCAACACATATCTCAACACAATCCAGAAACAAGATGCATGAAAGGGTGCGGGGTAAACGGGGTGAAAATATCTGTAAAACATTTTCAGGGCACACGTGATGCATTTGAGCATGTGTGTACTCATGTCAAAATGAACGTGCAAGAAATCTGAATGTGAGCCGAGTAAATAAATTGCCTAAAATTCCTGAATTATACCATCATGTTTATAAAATGTGCTCTCAAATTAGCAGTAAAATGACAGCGTATGATATTCTTCAATTAGATTTAATTCATAACAATTATTTGTGTTCTACGACTGTCAACGCTCACAGCATATATAGATCTAAGAAAACATTTATTTGTCGACAAGCTTTGACCTTCAGTCAGTGTACTTCAGACAGAGCTTAAATACTTACTGAATACCCCATTGACTCTCAATATGACACATTTATAGATTTCCCCTTCCAACAAGTCCGTTCATCAACTTTCTGCTGTCATCCATAAACAATTGGCTGCTAATTTTGATGTAGAACTTTAAACTTGCACAGAACCTTGACTTCAGCTTCTTCAGATATCTTAAAAGTGCACAAGAATGCCAACAGGAAGACTTATTAAACATCAGAAACCAACCTCCAAATTCTAGAGGAAAGCCCTCTTAGAAGAACAAAGCTTTATTATTTTGTCTATAGTGTTTCTAATATCTGTAAAAGTTTTATATAGGGCTTCCAAAAATCAACAAAGTATAGGGTGCCATTTGTGGTGTTAGCATGTTCTCTCTGTGTTTGTCGGTTTCCTCCAACATTTTAAAGACATGCGTTAGGTAAGCTGTCATATCTGAAATGTCCATGTGCGTGTGTGCGCGTGTGTGCGTGTGCATGCTCCCAGCGATGAACTGGTGCCCTGTCCAAGTTTAATAGGCCCACTGCCCTGACTCCCCTTAATCGAGTTAAGCTGGTATGAAAATGAATGAATGAGCAAAAATGTGATTTGCCCAAAGTTTTGCATAGGAATGTAATTTTTAGCTGCTATATTTAGTACACTTGCATGCTGACTAGGCAGAACATGGCTCACAGCAACAACAGAATGGTATCACTTAAATGATTAGACATTCATAGCTTTTTAGAAAGACGCTGCGAAGCACTGCTGAGTGTAGTGTGTTTTATTATTAAAACCAGATTGGTATGTGAAAACCAATAAGTGCAGAGTTTTCACAGTGTGTCTCAGGGTTTTCCAGTTTAATTCAAATCTACTAAAATAATCTGAGTGATTTAAAAAAATTTCAGTTTTTCATGTTTGCCAACACCGTTGCTACCTTTAAGGGTGAGAGGCTGACAACATTAAGACACGGTACAGCCATATACTGATGAGATTGCATAAGCAGAAACTGTGCCCCAGTTTTTGACTCCTCTCCTGGCCCACTTTGCTTTTTTTCTAGGGTGCCTCTGAAGGTGGAGCAGGCCAACAATGCACGTGACGCCCTAGCCAAGGCCATTTACAGCCGTCTGTTTGATCATGTAGTCACACGGGTCAACCAGTGCTTTCCCTTTAAGACCTCATCAAACTTTATAGGTGTGCTGGACATCGCTGGTTTTGGTAAGTTTGTGTTTTCCACTGTGTGGGTATTAGGTAATCCAAGTGGTTCAAGTCATATTTTATCTTTGTGTTCCTATGAGATTAATTATTTTTAAAGTACCAAGACTGTCATTTGTAGTTTTTTGTATCTGTTTAAGGGAAATATTGAGAGAGTATTTTACAGGAAAAACTGCTACTACGTGTTCTTTATTACATTTTCTTTCTGTTTGTTTGTCTCAGAGTATTTTGAGCACAACAGCTTTGAACAGTTCTGCATCAACTACTGTAATGAAAAGCTACAGCAGTTTTTTAATGAGCGCATACTGAAAGAGGTGAGTTTGTCTTTATTTTTACATTTGTAACACATGTTCATTATTAATTCAGATTAGAAAAACCAAGCATCAGTTCATGATTGAATGCATTACTAATACCCAAATCCTCCTGACTTTATGTTTGTGCTTCCAAAGGAGCAAGAGCTATATCAGAAAGAAGGCTTGGGAGTGAATGAAGTCCATTATGTTGATAATCAGGACTGCATAGGTTTGTGTTACCTAATCTGGATTGTGTACAGTTTCCTACCATACCCCTGCTTAAACACCACTTAATCACCATGTTGTTATTCATATGCAATATGTAAAGTGCTATTATAAAGACTTTTATACGTAAGTGCTTACAGTTAAAATGTAATGGTCCATAATCTAATTTCCACTTGTAATAGTAGTATACACTGCTGTGTGTCCTGTATTAAAATGAGAACATTAATTAAAATTAAAATATATATTATTATACTTAAAAGTATAATAAAAAAATGTAAATAAAAAGTAGTTTACAATGAAATGTCCCAACACAAATGTATTGACTTCTATTCTGTGGTGTTAGAAACATCTGTTTTCTGTAGAGTTGTAAATATTTCATCGTGCAAGTGGGGGAATCCTAGTCTGGCACAATACAGGCCTGTGATGTGAAGAACAATGAGATTTGGACAGCCTCTGGTGTGGAGGAAACTCAGGAACACCCAGAGCGAATCGGAGCTTAGCCCTGACCTGAAATAAAATTCAATGGGAGGCCAAAAGCTTTAAATTGAACCAGTGAGATTCATCACCGGTGAATGAACCAGGCTGACTCCTCACAGTGCACCAGCACTTTAGAGACCGCCCTCATCCTCGGGTGCGGTTTTGGTTCTCTCTGTGTCCAAGAATGCAGGCTACATAATGACTACATACTGAGTTCTGTCCAGGGACAGGACTAAGTTCTTGTTCTGTCTTTGTGTTCCAGAGTTATTCAGGGCCAGGGGCCTTGTGAATCTCCATATGTCATGGGGTCAAGTCTGTTCTTGAAAGATACATCCCTTGACATTCTATATGTGTTAGTTTGCAATAAGATATGCTGGCACGAATGCCCTTATTTACAGTCTCAAAAAGCTTTACTCTTGGAATAAAAAAAGCCTAGAAGGCTGTTTTGCTGACCATGGAGCTAATGTATTCTCTAGGCACACTGTCACTACTGCATTAGCTGCAGTGGCTTATTAGATGGGATTTTTTTACTTGCACAAAGGCTTAACTGAGTAACCGAAGCGGCAGAAAGCCGAAAAAAGCAGAAAAAAAAACCCAAAGCAGTTGTGCATTGCTATGCAGTGTGCATCTGTATGGTAGCATACATATCTGTACTTCTTAGGGTACAGACTATGGATGATGAACCTCAAGACTTCATGACTGTTTATTATGTTCTGCAAACTTATTTTCAATTGTTGGTTGTGTTAGTTTTATAGAATATGCTCTCTTACTCTCTGACAGGACTGGAGTTGGCACAGCGGTTGCAGACACTTTTCTACTGAGTGGTTCAGGCCATGCAAATACCCCCATTAATAATGCAGCCTTTTGCAGATTCTAGTGACAAACCGACACATTGGGTTCTCTCCTCTATTTCCCCTAATCAGTCAGCTCTCATTTAAGCACAGGTGTCTGCTCATGCAAATACATGAATATGCCTGTGTTTGTGTCCTTAATTGCCTGCATGTATTGAGGATGAATAATGTGCCCTGTAGATATCCTCACGCCTAATATCATATATACCCCCACCTCGCTCCCATTACATTTTCTGGACAGACATGGTGTGCTAATGCATTATGCCCTCTGCCACTTGTGGCTTTTTTATAATACTGTGTTTCCCTTTCAGACCTCATTGAAGCGAAGTTGGTGGGGATTCTAGATATTCTCGATGAAGAGAACAGACTGCCGCAACCCAGCGACCAGCATTTTACAGACGCCGTTCACAACAAGCACAAAGATCATTTCCGTCTGACGGTTAGAATTCAGATTTTAATTTGACCTACACGAAAGAAAAGTCTCTGGGTTTGTGTCTGTGTCAAACTTCACTGTATATTAAAGTGGCAAATGTCAGCATCTTTCAACCTAATCAGCACACATCTCTAGACGTATGTACCATGTTACGACCACAACGTCATCTGTGAAATAGTACGTTGACTGAAATTGCTGCTGACAAACATTAGCATAAAAAGACTACATGGCTATGGTACTGTAATGTAAATACGCTACTCAATAAAATAGGGGATATTTTATCAAAAGATTTTTTTAAATTTTGAAATACAGTCGATTCCATTTAATAGGACCACCGGTTAATGGGACCAGCCGCTTATTCAGACCAAATCCTAAAGTACCCAAACAAATCCTATTATATACGTGTAATGTTATTTGCTTAATTGGACCAAAGAACGTGTACAGTATATAATATCCGTGAAGAAACTCTTCGTCTCTGGCATCATTACCCGAAAACCCTTGAGTTTCTCCCCAGCCCTCTACTGCCACCTACACGTCTTTGCAGAACATTTCCATTTACTACAAAAAAAGAAGCCACAAGTCGCCACGGCAAAAGTGCCTCAATTCACACTGGATAAGTTCTTCAAACGTTGACTGGAATTTAATAAAAACTTGTTTTTTTACAGTATTATGTTTCGCATGCTGAGTACCTATACATTGTGTTGTAGATCGTTTCAAAAACTTGTTTGCAAATTTATTTTTCAATCAATATTCTAATATTCTAATATTCCTATTAACCAGCCGGTTATTAGGACCAAAACCATCGTGCCCCGATGTAGTCCCATTAACCGGAATCGACTGTATTCCCTAATTTTTGTGAACAGTGCATTTTATTTATCTCTACATGTGCCACTTGTCTAAATATTATTGTGGAATTTTTTGATAGTATTTTTTTTCTACATCTGTGTGTATATTAGCTGCATAAAACCTTGTTGTTTTAAAACCATCTTTTTTCTTACAGATCCCAAGAAAGTCTAAGCTAGCAATCCACAGAAACGTAAGGGACGACGAGGGATTCATTATCAGACACTTTGCAGGAGCAGTGTGTTACGAGACGGTGTGTTAGTCATGTTCATGACTTAAACTATTACGGATCATTTACATTTTAGAATGAGTATGATATAACTGATATAATATGTAAGCAGATTCTCAGTATGCATTTTACTTGTTTGTTCCTCCTGGCATGTTTTACCTTTATAATTAACACAGATATCTTGTATGTCTGGTAATTAAATGTGTAAGTCTAATTAACATAAGCAGCTTCATTTAACAAAATGTAAATTGTAATATACTGTCATCTGATTGAATGTTTGTGTTTCACTTTTTCCTTTGCCTCGTGTTAACTGCGGACGTGCATGAGCAGACCCGGTTTGTGGAAAAGAACAATGATGCACTCCACATGTCCTTGGAGAGCCTCGTGTGCGAATCAAAGGACAAGTTTGTTCGAGATCTCTTTAAGAACCACTCCAATTCTAAGGATTCCAAGCAGAAAGCCGGAAAACTCAGCTTTATTAGCGTGGGAAACAAGTTCAAGGTGAAGCTTGTCACTTCTGAGTGATAAGAAAGTCAAATTAACCAGAGAGAGCATTGCGCTTTCAGGACTGTAGAGTAGTGATTTTTCTACTTAAAAAATTTTATTGAAAATACTTTTCATTTAACATTTTGTCCATAATGGTTGCTTTATTGCTGCAGTCTTACATTTTAGTGTTGCATTGTCTAGACCTATATGGAAAACTCTGTAAATTTTACCTCCTAGCTTTCAACCTAATTTTAATCATTTTCCTGTTCTTCTCTCTGTTCTGCTCACTGTGTATATATACAGTGGGGGAAATAATTATTTAAACCCATACTGATTTTGTAAGTTTTCCCACTTACAAGGATATGAAAAGTCTATCATTTTAAGGGTAGTTTTATTTTAACAGTGAGAGATAGAAAATCCATAAAATTACATTGTACAAAATATATACATTCATTTGCATTTCACTTTGGGATTGACTTGAATTGAATACATTATTGTATTAGATATAATACTGTTATATAATATTAGATATATTATACTAGTCGATAATCGACAATTGTAAAGCTGCTTTGAGACAATGCTCCACTGTAGAAATCACTATATAAATAATTCTGACTTGACAAGCCTAAAAATACAGTTCTTGGGAAACGCTTACATGCATAATGAAAGCTGATGGACTGAAAGAAGACATGGCACATCTGAAACATTATTATTATTAAACTCCAAGAAGGAAGTCTACCATGGAGTATGGCAAAAGATGTTGAAAGAAGTACAATCAAAACATGATGGTTATATAAGGAAAACATAAGGGTAGACCAAGTAAAACTTCAAAAGAAGGAATTTTCATAGCCCGCAAGTAGTAAAATTGCTCAATTCCATTGAAATTTGTTGGTGATAGAAAGAAAAATTTAAAAATACTTCAAAGCTAATCTGTAATCATCTTGAGAAAGTTAAACCCAGCTTTATGTATAATATTGTTTTATCTGTTATAAACACCTGGGGAGGAGTAACAGTGCACTAATTGTGATTTTTGTTTATTTTTGACAGTTCCAAATTTGTTTTCTTCTTGATCTGGAAAAAAAGTCCTTTCATTTACATAATTTAATTTATTTGAAATTTGCTTCACAATCTTTCAAGCATAGGATATGCATCATAGCTGTGATTTCTTTATTTGCATATGTGCTATAAGCACAGTACCCTTTACAATTATTGGTGTCGCAGTAAGATGGCTGCCAAAGATTTGAGTGAAAAGGGATACAACATTAACAAATTTGAGGAAAATGTAACCTTTAATTTAAGTTAATGTAAGGGGAAAAAAAACCCTCACCAATAAATAATTTTTACCAAAACCACAGGTGCCACAACTACTGGCAATAACATGGAAACATTATTTAGCTGAAGCTTTTCTTGTCCACTTTTCTGTCACCCAACCACAAATGTAAGTGCCTGGAGTTTACTAAACAAAACTGGAACTTTAACTGGCATCGAGTTCTGTGATCAGGTGAAACAAAAATCGAGCTATTTGGCAACGAACATTGGAAGTGGTTTTGGCAGAGAAAGAAGGATGACTAAAAACACTGAAAAGAATGTGATGCTCACTGTTAAGAATTGTGGACGGTCTGTGATGCTGTGGAGCTGTTTTCCTTTTTAAAGCACTAAAAACTTTGTTAAAATACAAATACATTAAAAAATCTGTCAGTCTCTGTCAAGAAACTAAAATGGGCCATTGTTGGGTCTTACAGCAGGACAGTGATTCAAAACATGTCATGTCATATTCATGCAAATCAAGTTTCTTCTCTGGCCATTGCAGCCCCCTGTTCTAAACCCCCCAAAAACATGTGGGCTGAGCTAAAGATTAGAGTGTACAGTGGAGTGACCTTTGTCCAGTCTGAAGAGATTCTCTACTGGTATCAAATCCTCTGCTCTGTATTTTCCAAACTTCATGTTAGATGTTATAGGACAGGACCAGGTGCAGTTGTATTAGCAGCAGGAGGTACAAAATGCAGATGTTAAACAAATTGTAGCATATGTGATTAAAAAAATATATTAAAAACAATTATAGACTATTATTAAATTAAGTTCAGCTTTGTTTTACTCATCTTTATCAGTGCTGCCAATAGTTGTGGAGGGGCATTTATAAAAGAGAGTTGAACATTTTTAAGTGTGAAGAATGCATAATTTTAGCCATGGGTTGCGTATATGAAGAACAAAGAAGGATAGAACAAGTTAGTCATTGCAAGTCTGAAGCAAAGGCACATATTTTACTCATCCTACACCCGAGTCTTTTTATTTTCACGTTGCCTCATGTGTGAGAGTGTAATCCCTGAGTTCTGTTTTCAGAATTTTTATATAACACTCCTAGATTACAGAAGATGATCTCTTTGGACCTTGCTGAGCAAAAAACATGAACCAAACCTAAAATCTCATCATATTAGGCTTTTAATGTCCCTAACAACAAATTGAAAGGAATATAGCAAGAACTAAGAAACAGCACTTCTATTGGCTGGAAACATAATTTTCTAGTACACAAAAATAAATAAATAGTTATCCAGTCCCTCAGATAGCACTGTATCAAGAACCACCATTCATCAATAGCTGATATATCCATGTGGGCGAAGGGTTGCTTTGGAAACCTTTATCAAGCACTACAATATGAAGTAACATTCAAAAATACCACTTCAAAACAGAGTCTTTATGTTAACCTTGTGTTAATGTCCTGAAGTGCGGCATCTGGGATGGACCATTACACAGTGGAAATGAGTTCTCATATTAATCAGTATTCCAGAATTTAAAATGGGAGCTGTGAACGAAAGACTAAAGGACCATCCTGACTCAAAACCAAAATTCAAAAGTCAGGGTCTATAATGCTGAGGTTATGTTATTGCCCTTGGCAAAGGTCATTTAAACTTCTGTTATGGCAGCATTAATGCAAAAAAGTACATTTGAGATTTTAAAGACTTCAAGTCACGTCATATTTTTCATCCCTATACATTTTTCAACAACACAATGCAAAACCACATGTTGCACACATTAAAAAGATGTGGCTGCAGAAGAATGGGTACTGGACTGGCCAGTCTGCAGTCCTGACCTGTCCTCAATAGAGAATATGTGAAGCATTTTGACACCCTGTACTGATGCACATCTTAAGACATGTTTAAAGGAAGTCTGAAAAAAAAAAAACCCACATGAAACACTAAATCACTTGGTATCATCTGTGCCTCTGCCAGAAGGAATGACAACATTTCAAAGTAAAAATAAATAAATACAAAAGTAATCCATTTTTTAAAATGTGTTGCAACCCTGAAATTTTTGTAAACAGTTTGTACATTTTTATTTATGGGTAAATAACTTTTAGATACAACGAATGCAAAGAACTGAGGTGTTTTATTTTTTCAACTTGCAGACACAGTTGATTCTTTTACTGGAAAAGCTTCGGAGCACAGTGAGTGTCTTTTCAAATTGTTGAATTGTCTTTTCAAATTAACTAAATTTTTATTCTTTGTCTTGTGAATTCCAAGTCTTCCGGTTGGGTTTATAAATTGAGGCACTGCGAACATGACTGTTAATTTACATTTATTGAGAGTTCTACACCATTTATGACCATCTCCACTAGAAATTTATATTTAACCAATGTAGATAGGTTTCTAATTATATGATTAACTTGTCCTGAACTAAAAGGATCTAGTGTGGAGTTGTACACTATTGCTGACCACATAATGTTTTACTAAATATCTGGAGGCTTTTTTAACCAGTGTCAATTGCAGTTAAGATGAAATTGTTGATGTGAACACACATTCAGGGTTCAATTCCATTGCTTAGCAGTAAACACCTATTTGCGCTTTAGAACCAATTAACCCTATGGCATATTATTAGAGAAATGCATATTTGTAGACATCCATGCTGATGATACATGCCAACCCCCTCTCTGGTTTCCTCGAGTGGTGTGACATTGGTGCAGCAGTTCTGCCCCAAATTAAAGGAGCAAAATTGAAAGCTCGTTAAAAATATATTTTAAAGGTAGTGTTTTGAGGAGACTTTATGTTCTGAAAGTATTGTCCTCAAATTTTTTTTCCTTGAGATGCTAAATCTGTGCAAAAGACTATCATATGTGCATGTGGCATATATGTGTTAAGCTGGATAGTTGGCCCTTGATCTAACAAATGCAAATAATTATAGCAAACAATAGGATAAAATAGATATGGGATAGGTGAGGCAAATCTGTACTGCTCACAAAAGTTATAGGATGTTTCAGAATGAAATATCAAATAAAAAAAATATTCCCTAATTTTTGTGGGCAGTGTATATAGTGTGGAGATTGTTATTACCAACATCACAGGGCTAGGTGACGAGGATACAGCATGAGATGGAACCCGGATTGTTGGCAATTCAGGGTGGTTGTGTGATGGTTAAAAAATCTAAAACAAAGTTCAAAATGTACTACTGAACCTAATGAATGAAAAGTTTATTCTTTCCTCAAAATAACTCAATATACAGCCATTAATGTCTAAACCACTGGCAACAAAAGTGACTACACCCCGAAATGTCCAAACTGAGCACTGACTCGTTAGTGTTACTATGTCTCAGGTGTGCATAGGGAGCAGGTGTGTTCAATTTTGTAGTACAGTTCTCACTCTCTCTCAAGCTGGTCACTGAAAGTTCCACCATGGCACCTCATGGCAAAGAACTCTTTGAGGATCGTAAAATGTGAATTATTGCGCTACATGAAGATGTCCAACACCCTGAAACTGAGCTGCAGCACAGTGACCAAGATCATCCAGCGTTTTAAAAGAGCAGGGTCCATTCAGAAAAGAGCTTGCATTGGTTGTCCAAAGAAGCTGAGTGCACATGCTCAGCGTCCCGTCCAAATGCTGTCTTTGAAATAGGCTTAGGCGAGCTGTCAGCATTGCTGCAGAGATTAAAGAAGTGGGGGGTCAGCCTGTCAGTCCTCAGACCATACGTCGCACACTATATCAGATTGGTCTGCATCGCTGTCACCCCAGAAGGAACCCTCTACACAAGAAATCCAGCAAACAGAAGACATGTCAACAAAGGACATTGATTACTGGAACCATGTCCTATTGGCTGATGAGAACAAGATTAATTTGTTTGGTTTAGATGGTCTCAAGCATGTGTTGCGGCGATTTAGGTGAGGAGTACAACAATAAGTGGGTCATGCACTACAGTCAAGCATGGAGGTGGGAATACCATGATCTGGGGCTGCGTGAGTGCAGCAGGTATTGGGCAGTTACATTTCATTGAGGGACACATGAACTCCAATATCTACTGTGAAATACTGAAGCGGAGCATGCTCCCTTCCCTCTGGAAACTGGGTCACAGGGAATTGTTCCAGCATGAACATTGACCCCAAACACACCTGTAAAACGACCACTGCTTTATTAAAGAGCCTGAGGGTAAAAGTGATGGACTGGCCAAGCATGTCTCCAGACCTAAACCCAAGAGAACATTTTTGGGGTATCCTCAAGCGGAAGGTAGAGGAGCGCAAGTCTTGAATATCCACCAGCTCTGTGACGTTGTCATGGAGAAGTGGAAAAGCATTCCAGTGGCACCCTGTTAAGCTCTGGTAAACTTCATGCCCAGAAGAGTTTAGGCAAAAGGTACTCACTTTCTTGCCGGTTGTTTAGACATGAATAGCTGTATATTGAGTTATTTTGAGGGAAGAATAAATTTACACTGTTATATAAGCTGCACACATACTACTTTTCATTGTGTCAAAGTGTCATTTTGTCAGTGTTGTCTTACGAAAAAATATACTTCAATATCTGCAGAAATATGAGGGGTGTACTCACTTTTGTCACTTTTGTGATACACTGTAAACACATCCATAATTTGCAGGTACAACCTTAAACACATTATTTCTCACACAATACTATTCAAATGCCTTAGTCACATTAGGACTTTTCGGTTTTGCTAGAGCTTCTTGTAGTCAAAACTGTTGATATTGTAAATTATTGGAGCACTGGTATGGGATTCCTGTATCATTCTAGATACAGACTGTATACTATAGACCAGTGGTTCTCAAACTTTTTAGTATAGTAAAATGGGTGGTACTGTTTAGTGGGTTTACTGTTACTAAAATTAGACACAATAATAACTAGAATGTTTAACATGTTACACAGATATTTTACTATTACCAAGTACCACCCATTATTAAACCACCTATGTGTCTCATCACAGAAGAACATGGCACACATTAATGCGTGCATGCGTGCGCGAGTGTTTGAACCCCTCCTCTTTCTTCATCATACACAGTGTAGACACATGAAAGCTGACACGCATCTTGAACAACGTGAACAACAATGTGTGGCTTTAACATAAACTTTGGTACACAAGAGTGGGCGCCTTGAACTGAGCCTTTTGTTTTTTGTTTTTTTAAGAAAGTTGCTACAGACTAAAGACTGCAGATCATTTCATATTAAAATTGTGATTTTTTTTTTTTTTTAACATTCAAATGTACATTTTCATTTAATTGGACAAAGGTTTAAATATTTAAATACAATTCCTACTTCAGTCTCTTAAAACATCAGATAAGTGAGATAGATA
>JAVSBV010000147.1:4173591-4188383 GCA_033117975.1 Parotocinclus spilosoma | reverse complement strand
ACGCAATTTCCTGGTTTTGAGCGCACGTACATTTTCACTCCAGATTCCACGCAAAGTTTTATAAATGAGGCCCCAGGACTCAACCCAACCTCCTTGAATGGCCTAGCTGAGTGTAAATGAATAAAATCTGGAATAAAATAATGTAAAAATATAGAGACGCAATTACGCACTTTTACTGACCTAAAAACATTAATATAATTGATGCTTTTTTCCCCACTTACAGGCCTTAGGCACGTTTCCGCATGTGTTGCACATGGTCTGTCCCTTTACGCCTGTAAAAGAGTTCCTACATCTCACACAGATGCTTAAGAAAAAAGAAAAGAAAAGACATAGAAGCATATAAGCACAGTGCATTACAATCCACTCCACAGTTAACAAAAAGCAGTATGAAACAGCATGCACAAAGCATCTGGTGGACGCTTACCCCAGAATGGCATTAGGCGGAAGACATGCAATTCCGTCCTGCAGTAAAGTGGGCACGCTTGACATCTGCGAGGTCTTGCCCAGACTGGGAATGCTGCTTGTGGCCACCCTTTGAATGTAGGACTGGTTTGAGCTCTGCTGAGCAGAGATACAGAGGCTGAACAGAGGGCTTGGACTGTAAGTTCTGTCCTGAGCGTCTGCTGTATCGTAAACGCTGGACTCTGAGGAGAAGCCACAGTCACCTGTGGGCTCCTTCCTTCTCCTCCTTCTCCTCTACAGTGCAGATAAAAAGAGGACAGGTTACTTTTGTAAAAACCCAGACCGGAATCATTTATAGGTATACGACAGAGACATGTTCTAACCAAACCAAAAACCACCATAAGTTGGTGTGAAAAAGTGTTTGCCCCCGTCCTCATTTCCTGTTTCTTTGCATGTTTGTCACACTTAAGAGTTTCGGAACATCAAAACAATTTACATAGTAGTCAAAGTAAACACAAAACGCAGTTTATAAATTAAGGTGTTTATTATTACATGGCCCTGTGTCAAAAATAGATTTGCCCCCTTTGTTAAAACATACTATACGTTTTGTTAATGAGTACATAATCTCTAGCCACAGCCAGGCCTGATTATTGCCTCACCTGTTCTCAATCAATACATCACCTAAAATAGGACCTGCCTGACAAAGTGAAGTCCACCAAAAGATCCTTAAAATCTACACATCATGCCGAAATCCAAAGAAATTCAGGAACAATTGAGAAAGAAAGTAATTTAGATCTATCATTCTGGAAAGGGTTATAAAGCCATCTCCAAAGCTTTGGGAATCCAGCAAACCACAGTGGGAGTCATTATCCACAAATAGCAAAGACATGGAACAGTGGTGAACCTTCCCAGGAGTGGCCGGCTGCCCAAAATTACAGCAAGAGCGCATCGATGACTCATCCAAGAGGTCACAATAGACCCCACCACAACGCTTAAAAAACTGCAAGCCTCACTTGCCTCAGTTAAGGTCAGAGTTCATGCCTCCATCATCAGAAAGAGACTGGGCAAAAATGGCCTGCATGGCAGAGTTCCAAGAAGAAAACCACTGCTAAGCAAAGCCATTTCAGTGTCCCTTTTAAGCAATGCACCAGAAATATTCCAGTACATTCTTTACTGCTTCTTGTGTGGTGCTGGAGAGTTCAACTACTAGCTGTCGATGATGTTCATGTCACAAATTGTGAGCCAACAACAAAAAAGACTGACTTAAGGCAGGTATCCTGACCACTTCACACCTAACCATCGAAATGATGTGATCATGAAAGGCCCCAGCAAGACTCCCATGACTAATCCGACTTTGGAAATGTATCTGTGACTGTGAAATGTGTGTAAGGCTAACACATACCCTAAACAGTACACCAATCCATCTCTCAGGGCCCGCAAGCGGTTACTGTAGTGTCAGCTGGGTTCTATGTAATACATTTAATATTATATATGTTTCATAATTGAAGCTGGCAATACAACAATATTTCTTTACCTAGAAAGATAACATTTCCATGTCACAGCTTTGCAGGTAAAACATGAATGTGGTTTACATTTTGGGACGCAGTAATGCTCGTATGTATGTGTGCTTTGTGCTGCAGGCAGAACTGGACATTCAGCTTGCTCTGGAGCGAAAAGAGGAAACCCAGAGGCAAGCAATGGTGGAGCAAGAGAGGAGAGACAGAGAACTGGCAATGAGGATTGCTCAGAGTGAGGCTGAACTCATTCAGGATGAGGCACAGATGGACCCCAGCCTTCGAAGGTAAACATGCAACACAACTGATTTCACTCAGAGCTACAAAACTTATTCATGTCACAAATGCGCTTGCATAAAGATTTACATATAAAAAGAGCCTTCTGCCCTACTGCTATGGTGAAATAGAAAAAAATAATGCTTCAGTCAAGCAAACAGCTTTGTGATTTGAAACTGTATCTTTGATTTAAACAAACAAAACTCCACCCGGGAGAGCATATTGCTCCCTCATTAGCCACACAGACCTGCAGGTACTATTTGTTGTGAAGTGTGCGGTGGAAGAAATTGAATGGATGATTTACAAAGGGGTCCAATTCCACCCTTCTGTTAATAAATATTCAGTCACAAACTGAATTTCTCTCTGACTTTTCCAGTGATGGTTTGACTTGTTTAGTTTTTTTGGCTCAGTGAAGAGAGACAGACTAGAATCTAGGTAAACTAATACTTTAAAACCATAATAAGTAATCGACTAATTCTGGATTTATATTAACACAAATACTTAATTTGTTCATTAATCAATCCCTTGTTGTATTTTGCTTAGTTTTTTTGAAAGATTACAGTATTGTTGATAAAGTACAACATAACTTACATAAAGTTTTAGAAATGCAGATTATTTCACTACAACAATATGTATATTAGTGGTTTAACTTCCAGTGAGAAAAATACAACATGGAGGGTGAAAGAAGAAACCAAGACAAGGCGAGTAGTATATGTATCTAGAGAGTTGTATATTTTTGTGTTTATGTGCATCATAAGATAATGGCCAGTAATATGAAATTAATGAGATGATTATCATTTGAATCAGTTTAGCAATCTAACACATTAGGGACATAAATAGTAGAGGGAAGGTAGAAAGTGAGAAAAGGCTGCCTATTTAAATCCTCTGTGTGCAAGAACAGGAGTTTACAGTCACATGAGAAGGAGCACCAGCTTATAGTTCACTAAGTCCACTATTGGGTTTTATGGATCTAAAAAGGAGTAGCAGTTTCATTGCAAATAATGTAATAGTAACAAGCGATCAGTCTCTAACCACCATTTTATATAATAGTTGTTGCAATGGTACAATAGCCATATATGAATATTTTCCAGTTTCTTTATTCAAATTTAATCAGAACATATTGAACATTTGTATATAGTATTAAAAAGCTGTCTAAAAAACGTATCTAAGCTACAGTGGTTAGTATTTAGTATGACCTCTGCTTACACTTGTAAGCAATAGCAGCATCTGGTAGCTTCAGCTTCATCAGGATACCAAGTTAACTCATCTACAGTTGGAAGAAGCTTATCAGAAATTTATTTTGGATGGATAGCAGCCAAGAAACCAATTATTCAGGGAACAGGGCAAAAAGTGTAAGATATGCTAAAGCTAAAAAGACTGTTCTGAAGATCAGTAGACACAAGTATTATGGAGTGACGAATCCAAGTTCAACATTTTTGGGTCTAGTCATTGAAAAGGTTTATATATACCATTGTAAAAGCTACAAATCTAATGGGGACCGAAGACTTTGCACAGTACTATATATATGGGCGAATTAATTTGATGTCTTATCAGATTACTAAATAAGAACATACAACTTAATGTACATATTATCTGTCCGTTTTATGCGACATTATCTTTCTACAGTAGGTACATTTATAAAAATATATTTGTTTGTTTCATAAAACATGGAAGATGATATGGCAAATTCAATGAGTGAACCTCTGTTTTCTCTTGATAAATTCTAATTTTGTATAATGTACATAAAAGAACAGAGTGACACTGACCATGGCCCATTTCTACGTTCGGGCAATTGGGTCAGAGAATCTCCAAAATGGCATGTCAACAGCAGTGACTTCCAGCAACAGTGGTCCAAGAGGGGACAAACCACTATCCAACAACGCTGTGTTGGGCACCCAAAGCTAATTCATGTACAGGGGTAACTAAAGGTATCCCATCTGGTCTGAACTTACAGGGGGGCTAGTGTTGGACAAGACTCCAATATATTAATGTTAATCGTGAATAGGATTGTCTTACAACTCTTTAAAACCAACAGTTCAAAACCATCCATCCAACTCCTGTCCTCCTATGAAAGTGCATAGTGTGTGCATACAATCATATGGTGATGCACAATCCAGGTGACAGAAAACAGAGTTTACTGGATTAGATAAACTTTCTTCACTGTCACACAGTTCAGCTCATGTGTGCTGTTCTACCATGGGCGGTTCTTCCACCACAGGGTGATGAAGACAAGCCAGTGGCTGGAGTGGGATGCTTTGGGCAGTGATCAGCTCGGGTACCATGTCTTAGCTTGTGGATGCCAATTTGACACCTGCCCAAACATTGTTTCAGGTCGGGTGGTCATACTGCTTCGACCCATCTGTGTATAAAGACACCAACATTCTCTAATGTTTGCTGATTTAATACAAGCTTGAGGTATAACATGGCTGCTTTAAAGTAAAGTGGTACAACAGCCCACCAGGATGAATTGAACCTCATTTAAACTCTCTATCGTCTTCTGATCCTGTGAATGACTTTTGCAAAGATGGTTACATGAACTGCTTGTAGTGAATGTGAGATAAACCTGTTTGGGCTTGTATATTTGTGCATAATCCTTGCTGACACTTGATTTAAGCTGTAGTACTGCCTGGCTGATGATTGCCTGCCTGGGGACGTTGTTAAGCAGCTTTGCTCCTTATAGCTTTCAATGGCTTTATACAAATCACTGTCACAATGCTCAGTCAAGTACTTGTGTACGTGTCAGCTTCTCAAAATCATCAACACAAACAATGACACCATCTAACACTTAACCATGTTAAGACATACAGTAATGTGAAAAGGTGTTAGGCCAACAAATCTAATGGTGGCCATTAGGGGTGAAACAATACACAAATTTCACAATATGATACATATTACTATTTTTGCTCCACGATACAATACATTTTCGATACAACATGGACAAAGAAAATGATTTAAATTTCTCTTGTATTTTTATGTAGGTCATAGAGGCCAATACAAACTAAATTTTTGGAAAGGATGACTGGTACCAAAAGTTTTCATAGGAAAAAATATACAAAAGAACCATACAAGTCGTAGTATGATAACCTGAGTACATATGAAAAATGAACGTGGTCCTGTGTTTCATTATAAAGTGCCACTATTACTTTCTGGGTGAAATAAGTGTGAGATGGAATTTTATAACGAGCCTCAATTACCCCCAGCAAATTGTGAAATACAGTATCGTCTACAACAGAGTTGGTCTGCAAATCAGAAGCTATAAACTTCCCTATGGCGCGAGTAATTTGCTTTGCTCGTTCACTATCGGCACTTAACGGCTGCTTAAATGCTGCGACTCGTGTTTTCTCTTTGCTCCGGTAAGTGACACGTTTGGATGGTGTTTCCGCAAATAGGTTTGCATACTGGAAGTATTAGCACCGATGTTTGATACTCGCATAGAGCAAAGTTTACACACAGTTACCGATTTGTTAACCATTCATTGCCCGTCATTGTTGTAACTGACTGGGAAACCAAACTATTCCTACACAGGAGATGGATGTGCGCCTCAGTACGCCTCAGAACTCTCTTCTGCTCTGCTGATGGCTGCAACTCTGTAGCGCGGGTTTAGAAAGGGCACAGAAAATAATTAGAATTATTATATATTATAATTATCGAAACACATAATAATGAATTAATATTACTATGTGTATCGTGACACCCCTAGTGGCCATAGACTTTTGCACAGTACTGTCAGCATGTATTCTGTGCATGGCATTATCATTACTAAGGTTATCTTGATATCTGATCTAGAAAAAGGAAGGATATCTGATGTTCTCACTATAATTGTTTAAAGTCTAGGACCCAAGCCTCTACCTTATTTTCAACATGCTTTCAGAGACAGTTTTCCACCCAGTTGCCAATCCTAGGGAATGACCTGATTTCCTCAGCACCACACTGATTTGTCCTGTTGTTAGGAAAGACAGTACAAGATGGCTTGATTATTAGTTCCCAAAGGATGACTGATCCCCTGAGTCTAAAGAATAAAATCAGTTTGGTTAACTGATTTTGATTTCTGAAAAAACAATGTTGTTGTGTTTTCCTTTCATGATGATTTGGTGTGTTAACATTTCTGTGCCTTATTAGTAGGGACAAGCCAGCTGTGATAGCACAGAACAGCTGTTTTTTATTGTGTAAATTGCCTCAATTTTGTGTCTACAGGAGCCCACAAGTCCAAGCCAGCAAAGCAGCCACTGGGGTGAAGAAGTATGACCTGAGCAAGTGGAAATATGCTGAGCTTCGAGATGCTATCAACACCTCTTGTGGTAAGGGATGGGCTTCCTCTGGTTGCTTCTGTCACCTTTTTGGAGTGGGTAATAATTGTTACTAAGGGCGCATGCAATAATGATTACTGTAGTAAGATATTCAAAACAATGTTAACACTGTTGTTGTGTTTAACATGAACAATATAACTTTTATTTAGATATTGAACTATTGGCTGCATGCAGAGAGGAATTCCATCGTCGTCTAAAGGTCTACCATGCCTGGAAGTCAAAGAACAAAAAGCAAAACACTGAGACTGATCAGAGAGCTCCAAAATCAGTCACTGACTATGGTAATATATCAGCTTCTGCATATAAATATATGTAATTATCAGGGTAGGTACTCTAGGGATGAGAATTTAAATCAGAATAACTACAGGTAGTCCCAGGTTTATGATTATGATTAATTTATTATAAAATGTATTGTAAACAAAGGAGTTAATTATATACTGTTTATGTCGTAGCGTGTTAATACTGTACACAATTGCATCTGCCGCTTTTCCTCACTACATTTCCCATCGCTCATCACTCCCACTATACGAGTCCCCACTCACTGCAGCCTCCAAATCTCACAAAGAAGAGTATCATAGAGTCTCGCATAATTTATACATGCATAAAATACTTACAATAAAAAAACCTACACTTTGGCAAGGTTATTAAGATATAGTTTTTTTATAATAGTATTGAATATTTCATATAATATATTGAATAATGCATTGAAAGTGAAAAACAACAAATTATGACCAGAGAAAATGTACATAAGCGTATGTATCGATTAGTGTTCCCAAATATCTGGAGTGAGTGACTTTTAAATTAATTTCTTTTGATCGCTTTGTGCGCAAAGCCTGAGGTGCTTCTTTTAATTTACCTCCTTAGTTATGGTGCATTAAGATCCATGAAGCTGTCATCAAACCGGGAGACAGCTTGTTTATGTATTATGTAGATCCCTTGCTGGCAAAACTAAGGCCCATAACATCTGCATATTCGATTATTGCTGCTGTTTGTTGATATTGTGTTATTTTTTACTAATAATTTTATATTGTGGTAATTTTAAATTGCCTTAATTCGCCTTTATTAGATATATGTAATGATTTATTGCTATAGTAGGACGTTAAGCTATGTAAAATATATAATTGCAAAATTCAGGAGCGGCTTGGTGTGTGTTGTTGTGTTACTGTTCGTTACAGGTAAACCAGCTCTTATTTTTTCCCTTTTTGCAAATCCTTTAAAGAGCCTTTTAGCATCCACTTACAATCAGCCTCTGCTTAGATTTACTGCAGTGGTGTGAGTGTGCACACAGCTAGAAGCACTCCACACAGAAAACATGGGGCTTTGCACCGCAATGCGATTCTTTATTATGTTTAATTTCAAAAGACATGCTGCTGTTTATTTCAGCCAACATAACTTTTTTTTCTTTTATGTGTTCAATATCAGATGCAAGCTGCTTTATTAGAGGCGTGTCCTCCCACCGAGATCTCTTTTTATCTTATCAATATGCTTGTTTCCATTTTCAGTTGAATTCTTTCACCTTACTTCAGGGGCAGATTGTGTTTTCTAACAGATGTGTAGAGCTAATGTAATTCCTCTTACTAATAGAGTCAGGAATTGGTCTGCTTCAGTGCAAACAGAGATGAAAATAACCTTTACACTGCCAAATGGCTTTAAATTTTAATCTATTTTAGTACTTAACAGTGTGTAAGATGCATCACGTGTTTCACACATCTAAGACCAGTAATTAACATGCTTTTATTTTGCATTTTGTTTTGTTTTTAATAAAAAAAATATATGAACAGCATAACATTTGAGCAAAAAGATAAAAGATTAAATAAATATAAAAAGATCAGAATCTATTAGTATTTGACTTGTTCCTCCTTTGTTCTGTAATAACAGCGTACCTGTTGAATTGGCATGGACTATATATCGAATAATATAATATCGAATGATCTATGTTATTCCTACATGGTTTCACAATATTTAAAATAACATCTTGTAATGTTATGCAATGTTTGAATTTCTTTGTCTTCAAGTGCCCTATAAGTACCCAATAGGTTTCAATGAGGTGACTGTAGAGGAAAGTCCATGTCAGTCACCACCCTTTGGTCTTCAAGCAGTTGTTGCTAAGCTTTGGGGTTTGTTTTTGGTTGTTATAATTGTAATGAAACATGCAAAATAAAAATTCACTAGTGGGTTACGACGTTTTGCCTCCATTGAATGCATGTGGACAGTGTGATTTCTTTTTTTTTTTTTTTTTTTTACTAAAACCCTTAATGTCACAGTCAGTGATTACCCTCTAACTCTATGTCATAAACCCCCGATCCCACTTTAAGAATCACAGTGATATTCTTTGTGATTTCAGCCCAACAGAACCCAGCTACCCTTGTTACTGTCCAGCAGCAAGAGATTGCAGTGAACCGGCAGCAGCGCTATTTCCGCATACCTTTCATTCGTCCTGCAGACCAGTATAAAGACCCCCAGAACAAGAAGAAGGGCTGGTGGTATGCTCATTTTGACGGGCCTTGGATTGCCCGGCAAATGGAACTGCACCCAGACAAGCAACCTATTCTACTGGTAGCAGGTACCTTAGTACCTCCAGAGCTTGAACTCGTGTTTCGGATTGAGCAAGTTTGTCAGAGCGCATGTTGTGCTGTGTTATTAGGTAAGGATGACATGGAGATGTGCGAGTTAAGTCTGGAGGAGACGGGGCTAACACGGAAGCGTGGGGCTGAGATTCTGCCACGGCAGTTTGAGGAGATCTGGGAGCGCTGCGGAGGGATCCAGTACCTGAGGAACGCTATTGAGAGCAAACAAGCCCGTCCCACGTATGCCACAGCTATGCTTCAGAACCTGCTTAAATAAAGGGTAACCTTAGCTATCAGTCCAAACAGTCTGAAATGGCACAGTAATGCACTAGAGCATACATGCAGGGACCAGGACCTCTGTGTCCCACTGAGCGTCCAGAACATCGGCGTGAGCTGTGACCTGACTTTTTCCTCTTTTTTTTTTCTTTTTTTTTTAGATTAAATGATTTATGACAAGATTATTTGATTTGGTTGATATTGTCTTTGCTGTGGTAATTTGAATTAATGTTTTCATATAAAAAAAGATTTTCAGTGCCTTAATGTTTTCCATAAAGTTTTTAAAGATATTAAATCCTCTGATTCAATTCATGCATTTACATTCTTTTTCTGGCTTTGCTGTTGTTCATATAGAATTGTGAATTATAGGCCATTCCAAATAATATACACTATATAATCAAAACTATGTGGACCTCAAACATTATATTTGTTATTATTGTTATTTTTGAACATTTACTTTTAAACCGTACGTTTTAATATGGAGTTGCTTTCCATGTTGCTGCTGTAACAGTCTTTTCTTTGCTGGAAAGATTTTCATTTAATCACTACTCCCTTTCAGTGTGGATTTTCATTAAATTGTATACCTGTTTTGGTTAATCTACTGAGTTTATAAATTGGTGCTTGAATATTTATTCGGGTCTACTTAACTTAACAGTTGAAATATAAAACAAGCGAAACATAAAACAAGCAAAAAATAGTAGTCTTTATTTTTCTTTAACTTCATGCTTGCCTGTGAAGTTCTAAAAGTGCTAGGGAGATTTACCCCTGATATGTCTCATCTTCTCCATGTACTTATTTATGGCTATTACATGATATCACATAACAGAGCAAAAACGACTCTACTTGAAATAAGAAATGCTGCAAAGCATGAATGATTTAGAAATGCCGCGGTTTAAACAGTTCCTGGCGTCTAAACATTTACTAGGGTTCCATAGTACATTCCATGTACCAATGTCCACATGCTTTGGCCATGTAGTGTATATTGTGATACATGTCCCTATGCAAATAATATATTGTGAAATTTCTAGATTTAAGGTGAAAAAACCTTGGTGTATGCGGTGATCACGACGGTCTTCTTTCTTAAGATATGTATTATGTAGCAATACATGTGGACTCAATGCCTCATTGCAATTGCAATTGCACAATAATCGTTTATTTAAGTCAGTGGTAAGTAAAAGCACATTACATTTAAATGACTTGATTGTCTGTTTTATTATTTTGCTCATGCTTACTCCTTTGTTTTTGAGTCAAAGATAGTTTTGAGTGGTTATAAGCCTTTAGTTTATAAATGTTGTCCTGTATTAGCATTCACAAAAATAATTGCCTTATGGATTCTCTACCAAATGTTTGAACTGTGATTACATACTGCTGAATGCTGGCAGTGTGTTTTAAAGCATCCCACTGAGGTGCACAGAACAGTAAATCCTTCAACTGTAATACAAACAAATCTTTGCGTGTACTCGTTTTGTCCTGTTCTAAATAAATATAAAAAAACAATCATTATCCCCAGTGTGCTTTGGTCTGCATTTCAGATAACAACAAACAATCTACCTGCAGTGATTCCTTTTTAAAAACAAGACTGTTCAGTATAAGATTTAATCAGTTTTCTATTGACATCCCACTGTAGACGTTTGTAGTCATTCATTAATTTGCATACCCGCTTTAACTGGGGATCTCTGAAGCTGTAAGGCAATAGGATAATGAGTAATAAAACATTAAATACTCACAAATTAACTTGATTTGGAAGCTTATTAAACTTTATGAAACACCGTACAGAGGCAGGTAACTGTAATCATGTCTCTTATGACACCACCAACTCTATTCATTTGTAAATAAATACCTCATTGTGAGCAAATGACTACACATATTCCAGGTCTCAGACAAAGCTTTTTCAGATCGTTATGCATCTGCTGTCCATTTCTGCTTTGGTGATGGATTGAGTTCCAGCAGTTCTACACATGTTCATTTTGTCTACATGCACCCAGTAGCCTATGACTTTTGGTGCCAATTTTAGCTCATGGGTGAACATGAAATTGACTTCATAATACAGTGACTTCAATTACTTCCCTGTCAGATGCCTTTGAAATACCCCTCTCCATCGTGTGTTCTCTAGACAGCCACCATGTCTGTGTAAAAAAAAGGGATTTAGAACTTTTAGTAATTATTGTTACACACCTGGAACAACTTAAATTATACTCTAAATGTCTTAAAATGTCATATAACAAACAGATATGAACTATACGATGAAAATATTGTACACACTCTGGCCAGATCATCATAGTCACACCTAGAAATGGGTTAACTGGATGTTTTAAATTGCTTGCAGTATGATTGTGTGACAAGTGTCATTATAACCTCCAGTCATGCTCCTGTCATGAATAGCCATTGATGCTGAGATGATGTTAAATAAATAAACACAAAAAAATATATAGAATTACAAAAGAATTATAAATCTAGTTAAATATTTTATTTGATCTGTATTTGTACAAGAAATGGCTTCACATCTTGGCTCAGATTTGCTAAAATCATAAATGAACGGATCCCATCCTTCAAATTGTTTAGATTACCATTTGTCTTGTTGGGAGCATGTTTTCTTTCAGTTAGCCAAGCCCAACAGCTCTTTGAGGGTTTTTTTCCTGCAGACTAATTAGCATTTTTTTTTTTTTTGGGTCAGTATCACTGCAAATGAAAATAGTTTTTACTTATCAATTGTTTTGCCTCTTCTTGATCTGGAAAAACATGTTAATAATTAATTTCATTTAATTTGTTTGTGACATGTTTCACAAAACCATAATTTAGCTATTAATCAATCTAAATCTAAATCAAAAATTGCTTGGTTTAATTTGTTTGTTATGATGAAAAATTGGATGAACATCCTTCAAATGTGATGATTACATATTTTCTGCCAGATGTTGTATTCCCAATACAAAGCATCAGCTGTGAGAGAAAATATACCACTTTATAAAGAACTCAAAATCAGACTCTAAACCAGAGCTTGTACACTTTATTAATCTAAACTATACTGTCAGGTGAGAATTTCACTTGTGCCTTTACAATTCCTGGCAGGTTTAGCCACTTCGTTTAATGGAGTTCAGCAGGACCATTTTAATTAATATTAGGACTCGTTCATCTGTTCATTACTTTTTTTTAGAACATTAATCGAAGCAGTTTTCCATGTGGTGACTTGAAGTTTGTTTTTTATCCAATTTGAGATTGATAACCAAAAAAGGCAAAGAAAAAAACAGTCCACATCCATTTCAGGCCTGCAGTACATTCCAAAATAATTAGGGACGGAGACAATTTAGAGCTAAATTAAAAAATAAGTAAAGATGGGCAGTGAATCTCCAGTTTGTTAACAAATGTGTAAGCAAATGATTGAAAAGTTTAAAAACGATGTAAGGGATTTGCATATAGGGAGCTCCTTGTTTTTTTTGTTTTTTTGTTTTGTTTTTTTGTAAAAACCAGAATATGCTTATATAATCTAATGTCTGCGTAGTGACACTTTTTTTTTTAAATCAATGTACTATAGTAAAAAGCATGAAGATGACTGTTGTATGGCGTTACATGGTCACCCGTGACCGTTTAATTTAGTTTGAAAGATTAGTTCTGCTCATGTGAAATCTGATTGTGTTAAAAAATAACAGATATTATCAGAAAAGTAAATAAATAGTTAAACATTTTAACTGTACAGCTTACCTTAATATTAGGAAACGTGTCCTGCTCAGAGTAATGAGATGACCCACAATCAGTGCTCTTGGGATAGCTGATGCTTGACACGTGACTTAAGGTGCCCTCTTAATTTTCAAATACTGGATTCACTCTCATAATGCCATCTAGAGGCAGGGAAGATTGTGAATGCCTATGCCTGCTGGATCAAAACAAATAAAATGGGGAAACGCCAAAAATAGTTAATAACGATTTGACAAAATCATAGGCATATAACCAGATGATAAATGCAGTAATCCTAAAGCAAAATATATATGTATAAACTTACACTAGTGTCACAGTCTTTCTGGTCTGTATGCACTTCTTGTTAATTAAAATCATTGTGCCTAGCACAGCACAAACCACTGTGAGACTTCCCACCATACAGGTTAGAAAAAGGAATGGGTCGACTGATTCATAAACCAGTTCATTGCATTGTGCACCTTGATAGTACCAGTATTTTCCTGAAGGACATCTAGAGACAAGAGACAAAATGCGAATTTTATTGACGTGAGTCATTCAAACAGTACATAAATACAATCGCTTACATTAAAAGATTGCATTAACGTCCCAAAAAGTCTGTCCCACTGAATGAACAATTAAAGGTGCTATGTTTATTCATTTATTTTATTATATGCTTAGTCCTGGTCACTGATGGCCCAAGGAACAAGGCAAGAACAACCCTGGATAGGCTGCCACTCCATTGTAGCATGCATACACTTATACATGCACACACTATGGGCACTTTAAAACACCAATTAACCCATCACGTCTTGGAATGTGAGTGCAATACAGAGTGTTCAATGTAAACCCATGCAGACATGGGGTGGGGGGTTGCAAACTCCACAATGGCCACTGGCGTCCATAAAATAACAACTAAAGTCCATAGTTCAAACTGGGAATGCTGCAGTTGTGAGCGGCCACCATACTGCCTAAATGTGCTACAGTGCTGTGCATAGTTTGGGCACACCTATTTAAATTGCATTTGTGTTGATTTACTAAATGAAAAAGAAATTGTTTCACACTACACAAACTCAAGCGGTGTATAAAGCATGGTGGCATAGTTGTTAGCTATTCTGTCCCTAGCACTGCCACCTCATAGCTCCATATACCCCCAGTTCTATTGCCAGTCAATCTGGGTTTTCTCTCCACAGCCATGCCTTTGGTCAATCGGTACCTTTAGTGATTAAGTGAGTGTTTTTGTATCGGGATTGGATTATGCTCTGCGTCTCATGCTGCTGGTTAGGCATTGGCTCCCTGAGATCTTAAATTGGATTAAGCAGGTAAAAATGAATAAATGAATTAACAAATTAATGACTATTGAAAATCTAAAGCACATGTTGTGCATTATGCACAAGTTATGAGTTCCCACAAAAAACAGTAGTGGATTATTTGTTTCAATATGCTATTCTACATAGGTGCCCAGAAGATTAGATAGAGGATGTTTGCTAATCTCTCATCAGTCATTTGAACATAATTCGAACTTGTGGTGCAGAGATCACTTTAGAGCATTTAATGAATTGACCATCCAAATAACGAGTGGGCATCTTTTTTTTGACAGTATTCATAAGAGCATATTAATTATCTATTTTCAACACTGTATTGACCATATCTTTTTAGTTACTGTGCAATAACACAATATAATGTTTTACGATTTTAATTTACAACCCGGATTCCAAAAAAGTTGGGACACTAAACAAATTGTGAATAAAAACTGAATGCAATGATGTGGAGGTGCCAACATC
>JAVSBV010000147.1:4148919-4173491 GCA_033117975.1 Parotocinclus spilosoma | reverse complement strand
TTTTAGACGATATTCCTGAGAATTGGGCAGCACACACACACACACAGAGACAGAGAGACACACACACACACACACAGAGACAGAGAGACACACACACACACAGAGACAGAGAGACACACACACACACAGACAGAGACACACACACACACAGACAGAGACACACACACACAGAGACAGAGACAGAGACAGAGACAGAGACACACACAGAGACACACACAGACACACACACACACAGACACACACACACACAGACACACACACACACAGACACACACACAGCTGTAGGAACTTGAGTTAATTGAATATTGTGGCTTGCATGTGATTTTGCACCAATCAAACGACGTTGTGGTGGAGTTACAGTTTCTCTTCCACAGTCATTTGCACAACAGCCTGTTTTGAGTAAATAAATGAAATATCTGATATTTGAGGCATTATTAATCTGCAAAAGGCATTTAGAGATTCATTCACGCTTAACGAGACCTGTAGCCACAGCTTGTTCCCCACCTTGAAGCCATCGGACTTGTGTGGCAGGGCCGTAGCCCTTTTCGTTGCGGGCGGCAATGCGGAAGATTATGGCAGGCTTGGTGGTGTAGTCGATGTGGGCGTTGGACAGGCTGGAGGTCTGCACCAGGCAGGACGGGCTGAGGCCGCAGTACACTCTCATAAATGCCAGCTGAGCCGGGGTTGAGGTTTTGGCCTCGGCGCTCTGGCTGCTCTGGATAGCCAGATACACGGAATACTCAGTTATTTTTCCCGACGTCACCGAGGGGGGCTCCCAGGTAAGATGGGCACCATCCGGGCTCTACACAGGGGATTTGTGGGGGGGAATTTGTTAATTTAAAAAAGACACATATAGCTGTTATTATTTATCAAGCCTCAACAGTACCTTGCTGATCTTTATAGCACAGGGTGCCCCAGGGAAGCCTGGCAAACAGGTCTTGAACGCAGAGATCTCAGAGAAGGCTCCACGCCCACACGTGTTAATGCCAGCCACACGGAACTTGTACGCAGTTCCCGGGCGCAGCTCCACCTTTTTCATCTGGCTGTAATCTGGTGGCGTCCCAGAATCATCCTGCTAAAGGCAAACGTCTCAGTTGGACGACCTCAACTTATCCGATTAAGACATTCTAACGACCTCTGTGTGGCTTACCTCGACGTACGAAGAGTCGTCCAGGGGCGCGTAGTAGTGTGTCACAACCATGTTGGTCACTTTAACTACGCCGACGTCGAACCACTGATTTTCTTTCTTCACTAGACTTTTGACCGTGATGGTGGGCGGGAGTTCCTTCTGCACAAGCATAACATGAGGAACATTTCAACACCTCTTAAAGGTTTGCAGTGTAAGCAATCTCTGGAGGAATGCTCACCCCTGCTCCAATGCCGTTAGTGATATCAGTCAGACTGGCGGTGGCCGCTGGCTGCAGGTTGGCTGGGCTAACAACTGCAGCTGGTGCAAGAGTGCTGGATGGTGCCAATGCTGCACAGGAGCAGAAAAAACGTGTTCAAGAATACGATTTCAAGATTAAAGCACAAAATTCCCTAATTACTGGAATGAGCACTCACTCTCAGCCGAAGTGCTTGGCAGAAGGCCGACCACACTGCTCGAGATGCCCATGCTCATGCTGTTGTGGCCATTGCTCTCCGAGGCAGGGTCGTTAAGGCTGTCGGCTGGAGCCAGGCCCTCGGTGGGCAGGGCGGCCGCAGCTGCGGCCTCATCCAGCTGCTGCTGCAAGGCCTGGGCCTCCTGGAGCTGCTGCTGCTGCTGCACGAGGACGGCCAGTTCCTGAGGCGTCAGAACGATGGGGATGGTGTGGGCCTGCTGACTGCCATCACCTGAACCTGCAAAGAGCACACGGTGTTATAACATGGAACCCGAGTCAGCCTAAGAAGTGCTGTCCAAATAGTCCAATTTGACACTAAATAAATCTTTATTGCAACGCAAAAGGTAGCCGTAGGTGCGACGTAATACGGAGAAATTATGGGGCCATTTTAGACACTAAATTACGGTTTAAATTAAATTAAATGAGATTTTTATTATAAACATTTTATTCTACTAAAATGAGCTTTGTGTTAATGATTTTGAATAAGTGTATTCTAAGTGTTAATGGGTATTACAATACAGTACAATGCATTTTAACATTACAGTAAATTATAATACAGTACAGATTATATTAATCTCATCAGTTCATGATCCATTTATCTTGTGAAGCATTTATGTCAACATAAATCATGACGCTTCTGTATAATACAACTCTATTCATGCACAGAATAACTTATATGGGGGGGGGGGTTATATTATACTGGGGGTCTGAAACCTCAATTCCTTCAATTAACATCAAGTCTTACGGGAAATATTTGCTTGTTAATTGATGAGCCTTCTGGAAATTGTTAACGACGAATACGGAGTTACCACTGTACTGATTACATTATTACTGAGCTAAGTTACTTACTCATAACAGCCTGCTGAGCAGCCTGGAGCACGGCCTGAATAGCCAGGGCCTGAGCCTCCTCGTTGGCCGCAGCCTGTGCCGCTGCCTCGGCTGCTGCCGTCACAGCCAGCTCCTCAGGGGTCAGACCCATGAGAGTAGACGCCTGCCCTTCGGATATCAGTTCTGGAGGCAAGGCCAGCGCCTCTGCTTCCTGAGAGGCTGCGGACGACGTGATATCCTAACAAACAAAATTAAGTTAGAACCTGAAGCGAAATATCAGATACAAGCTCGACTGCTAAGAATTCCGACCTCCGAAATGGGCAGCTGCTCCGCTTCTGCCTTCATCATCATGGTGGTGACTTGCTCTGCCTCGTCTTGGCTCTCCGTCTGCATGGGTTCTGCCTCGGCACCGACCTCGCCGGACTCTCCAGCCACCTCTGAAGCTGCCTCCGTGATCGATGTAAGGGACTGAGCAAGATAGGAAAAGCTTTTTAAACTACTGGTAAAAAATACTACCATGTTTAATATTACTTGAATCCATTTCCATTGTTTTAGTTATACATAATAATGTATTTTATTTTACTACGGGTAGGAGCCATTTAACCACTGTCCAATCACTGTCCCTCTTCACTTTACCGACGAAGGTCTTTGACTAAGGATTATAATTTGAAATAAAATCCTTAACCTTAAAATAGTTTATAAAGTCACTGTAAATATTTATTGCAATAACTATTATTTACGTTATACATTTGTCATTTTTTTTGTAGATTTATATGAATTTTTTAATCATGAATATTGATTTTGGTTTTGCATTAACCTAATGTGCATAAGTACATGTACATTTTTTTTTTAATTCTCATTTTATAGCTGCGACTATGATAACGTCCAGGCAATGACCATTTCGGTCAACAGCCTGTTTGACAGAGTGTAGCGCGGTCGTTAAACGGCTTGTACCTGTAAATGAGCAAAGCTAGCGTTGAACTATGAGCTTACAGGAACTGCAGGACCCGGAGTAGGGGTTGCTTGGGTGACCGTGGTGACGGCTCGACTCTGTGGAGCTGCAGTCTGGTTTTCTGGGGTGCCAACTCCTTCCAAGGCTTCGTTGCTCTGCTGGGCTGAAGCCAGAACAAACAGTGCCGGTTCAAATCAGCTCTCACTTCTACCAACAAAAAAGTCCTGTCAAATAAATAAGAGGTTACCTGTCCCGTCCGGTGTCTCCATGTTGCAGGTTGCAGTGGTGGCTGTGTTGGTGGTGCCAGTCTCATGGGTCTCACAGGGTGGGTTTGAGCAGACACTCTGCACTGTTCCCATCTGATTATTACTCAAACTGGATGAAGCGGTGGTGGCTGTGTTGGTGGTGCCAGTCTCATGGGTCTCACATGGTGGGTTTGAGCAGACTCTCGGCACAGTGCCCATACTGGACGAAGCAGTGGTGGCTGTGTTGGTGGTGCCAGTCTCATGGGTCTCACATGGTGGGTTTGAGCAGACTCTTTGCACCATGCCAACTTGCTGACTGCCCATACTGGCGGTTGCTGTGGTGGCCGTGTTGGTTGTACCCGTTTCGTGGGTCTCACAGGGCGGATTGGAGCAGACGAGGGTAACACTGCTGGAAGGCTCAGTGGACACCGGCTCACTAGACGAGGGCTGCTCAGAGGTGGGTGAAGCTAGAATGGAGACAGGCAAATCCTGCCCGGCAGGGGTCTCAGCACCGGTGGGTGTGGTTATGAGGGTCACATGGGTGGGCTGTTTGTGAAGAAGAAAGAAAATTCAAAATGCAGGACAAAAAGCAACCTAAAGACTAAGCGTTAGGTTGGTTTACTAAATCGGGCAACTAAGTTAGGGGATACTTAAAAATGTAATATCCCATAACTTTTATGAATAGTGCCTTAACCCAAGCAACTATTGGATTCAAGATTTTAGATGTAAAGAGTAGATAAACAAAGCGGAGATGTTCACTCGGAGATCTTAAATTTTCTAGTAAAAATGCATCTAGAAACGAATTCTGAGGTGGAACAATCAAAATTTAAAAGTGTACCCTTAGGTAGAGAGTGTGTCTCATCTCCCCTGTATCTGGTGCCTGCCATGTTCCGGTCCATGGCACTACCAATGACATTTTAACCAGGAACAGCAGTAATCCAGGCAAAAAGAAAAATTGTCCTTGTTCTGACACTTTAGCGTATAGCATGTCTACCGGTGTTCACATTTCAGGGGCACTGACGTACCTCTACCGATGTTGTAGCTGTAGTGAGACTGTTCTGAGCTACAGGGGCGCTGATGGCTGCCGAACTGAGGACTTGGCTGGACAGCGTAGCAACAGTGGCCAGGGTGGTGATGGGCGTCACTAGGGAGGCATTAGCATTGACTAGGCTTCCTCCTGCAACGCTACTGGAGACTGTGCCCGTTACTGTGCCCAGGGTGGTAACACCTGCAACAGGAGTTGACAAACTTTCGTTCTGATTCAAGTACAGAAAATAAACAACAACAACAACAAAACAAACAAAAAAACACTTACCAGTCGTCCCCTTGACCACCAGGGTTGTTACATTCGGTTTGACTCCAGAGACAGTGACAGGAGAGACAAGGCGCACTCCACCCATGGGTACGGTGCGTAGGATGGTACCTGGCTGTCCGGGCGCACCCTTCAGCACCACCTACCACCAGAAACAACAGAGAGACGTCTCACAGAGGCAAAGACTCATGCGAGGACTCTTGCTTGCACATACTCAAAACTCATACCTGCGTCACTCCTTGTTGCCCTGCTGCCGTACCAATCTTGGGCATGGCTGTGATAAATTTGCCAGGCGTACCAGTTGCGGACGTCATTACTTTGGTGGTGATGAACGTGATGGGACTTTTGACCGCCGTGGTACTAGTGAGGCCTTCGGGGGAAAACCGGACGGGTAAACAAAACGTTATTCAAACAAGTGTAATCAAGTCAATCCAGAATTTTGCAAAGCAATGCTGACCTGTGGCACCCTGCTGGATGGCCGACATCGGGATGGTCTTAATGATGGTGGTAGTGCCAGGCTTGCTGGTGGACGTAGGAGCCATGCCACTAATCCCAAGGATGGTGGGTTTACTTCCTGTGCCACCTGCTTGGGTTGTGGTGATTATGGTGGTGGTTTTTCCATCGGCCGATGTCACCAGCTTCAGGATGGTGCCAGCTGGGAGAGGACCTTTTGTCTGGACGAAGAAAAACAACATTTAGTTTAAAAACGTCTTGAATGCAACATCCAGTCTGGGGTGGCTCTTCAAAATGGGCTGAGAACATCTTTGGGGTTTACCTGTATGATCTGAGCGAGGGGGTTAGTGGAGGTTTGTCCAGACACACCAGCAGAGTGGACTGGTTTGGTTTGGACAACGGACATGACTTTCCCAAGGCTGGACAGCTGCACAGTTAGGGAATTGAGAATAGTGTCAAAACATGGTACTAGAGAATTAACTGATGGATCTGGACTACATGATATTATTGTTACCATACCAGTGTGCCACCTCCTCCCATAGTCAGGGGGCTCTTAACAAGTGTAATGGTCTTGGTAACTCCCCCGACAACAGTTGTGACCACTTGGGCCTGCTGGGCAACGGTAACGGTGTTGCCCTTGTGCACAGTGATGACAGGACGACCTGTTGTAGCGGCACTGGACAGGGAAGGTGAGCCAGCCTGGGCTGCGGCAGTCTTCAGCAATCGGGTGGCAGGGTTGCTGACCTACAAAAAATGAATTTACAAAAAATAAATTAATAGCTTGACTACTCTACAGGAGCTTCTGCCTACTCTGGTGAACTTTCAGACATAGACTATGTTGCAACTGTAATTTCTGTCAATTGTTTTTAAAAGTGTTCCTTCTCACTCCCTTATAAGCCTCCAGTCCCCATTCTGATGGCATATTAATTCCTCATGTCTGGCCTGAATTACGCTCCAAAATCTCTTGTTTGAAGCAAGGTGTTATGACGGTTTAATGGTGAACATGAGGATAACAAAAATGCCCACACTTAGAGGTGGGAAAGTGCTGTCTGTCTGTGCTTGTTTGCTCAGCAGTCCTAAAACACCTTTCCGTGCTCATGCTTCAACCGCCATGCATTAAAGATACTATTAAATCAACTATTCAATGTGTTTTCAGAGTAAGCTTAGTTTGTTCAGCATCTGTGGTCATCAACTATCTAAATGAAAGGGCACCATAATTTCACTACATCTACATACCTCACAGCTGAATCTTCAGATACAGGCATTGGGAGGGTAAACGTACCATAAGTGGAGAGGACACTTTGACTGTGGTGGCTCCGGGCGTAACAGCCACCGTTTTGACTAAAGAAGCTCCGGCTGGAACGTTCAGCACAGTGGCCCCAGATGAAGGTTGAATCTTCTGGGTCGCTGCAGCTGCAGCAGCCAGAGCTGCCATGCCACTCATTTGTGGGCTGCTGCCCACTGAAGCCTTAAAAAAAAAAAAAAATAAATAAATAAATAAAAAAAGATTACACAAATGGTGTCATTGCTGATTGCACAAACACAGCGATTTTTTTCAGAGCTTACCGTAGCTTGGGTCGTCTGCGTTGGCACAGCCACACGAACACCGGCTGGCAGCGATGTCACAGTGACTGGTGATTTTGGTGCCAGGTCAGCTGCTCGCACGGTGACTATTGATGCACCGGGGGTGGCCGAAGAAGCCGACACTTTCAGGACGGCTGGAAAAAAAAAAAAAAAAAAAAGAAGTTCAGGGTCAGCATCAAAAATCACAGCTATCCTTCACCTCACTCTCACAAGCCTGTGGGACTGTTTACATTGAGACTGATTACCTGGCCTAGTAGAGGCGGAGACGGGACTAACGGGGATATTAGACAGGATAGGCAAGCTGGTGGTGGGGGAGGAAGCCTGAGGTAGGGGTGCGACAGCTGCTTGAGTGAGGATTGGAGCTTGTGCTGCAGGTGCCGGGCTCTTGGGCACACTGCTCGGAACAGCGGACGTCGGGGAGGAGGCGCTGGTGGTAGGCGGGATGTCATATTTCTGAAGCTGCAGTATGTATGTGTCTGCTGTGGACACCGCCCCCCAGCTTACTTCCAGCGATGCCGTGTTGGCCCTAATCAGCTGCACACGCGAAGGCGCACGAGGCCTGTCTGTAGAAACAAAAGCATGATCTCGCTGACATCCACTGCCACTTCAGGACACTTACACGACAACGGCTTCCCTCTTACCTGTTTCCAGATACCAGAGGTCCTTGCAGCACACCTGGTTGTTCCAGGCCTTGCGGTAGCCGTCACGACCGCTCCACACATAGAGTCTGTTGTTGATGGAGACGGCGCAGTGACCTGCCCGAGCCCGTGGAATGTTGTCCTCCAGGGTGTCCATCACGATGTTCTCCCACAACATGGAATCTGGAAGAAAGAATAAGCTGTAAGTTGCACAAAGAAGTTCACTCGCTTGGGAACAAACTTCTGTGAGTGAGAACAAACAACCCACCCAGATTGAGGCAGGCCAGCGTATTAGTACATTTCCACTCCTTCTCATGCGTGGCCACTTTCACATCGTCCATCACCATTGGGACCCATCCGCCAAACACAAACATCCTGCATGAACGGAGCACAACAACGCACGAATAAGGGGGACGTGGCAACCAGAGTTATGGAAAATGAGTACGCATACATGCACATAACAATCCAATAACTGCAGGAAATCTTTTTTTTTTTTTTTCAGTAATCCGACAATAATGTACTTTGATTTCTACCTAGCAACCAGCCAATAATCTCACAGAACACACAATGTAAGCTTCAAACTTGTAATTAAACAAATTTTTTTTCTGATATCAGAGATATTGAACCAATCTATTAGAATATGTTTGATTAAGAAGGAAGTATTGTCGCCATCCACCAAGAGGGAATTAGGAAGGGAATGATTAAACCACAGGTCAATGGAAGAAGACCAAAAAACAGATTGAGATGCGAGTAACAGGATACATGCACTGTGAAAACAAATTACTGAGATGAAATCCGGCTCTCCCTTACTCCGATCCGAGTATAAACAATCGGATAAATTCAGAAATGTGATTGTGCTCGGATTAATAAGTACGTGTTGCTAAAACACATTTTGCGAGCTCACTTGTTTGTGATGGTGGTAGCTGAGTGCAGGCTGCGCGGGAGGGGTGCAGGGCCGCTTACAGCAGGTTTGTTCCACGTCATCGTGTCTGGAAAAATGGGTCAAATCAGGAATCAAGTTTTTAAAAACTGGCACATATACGCTATGAGAGGGTGTTGACTTACCAAGATCCAACGTCCAAAGATCTCCCAGGCGGCATCCGCTCATCCCTCCATATATGACAAGGCGAGACTTTGTGGTGCTTTTATCAGTGTAAATGACAGCTGTGTGGCTCTCACGTGGAGGAGGCAGAACTCCGTATGTTATGGGTATGTCCCAGCTCACAGCTCCACCACCGGAGCGCAGATCCAAAGCATAAAGATCGTTCAGATATCTGCAAGCAATCATTTTGGTGACTTTGCGCATATATAAACATGTATATAAACAAACTATGACGTTATGATGCCCGCGTCGTACCTGGGAATATTGTTTTTGGGATCCTCGCTGTCATTTGCAAGGCCTCCAAACAGATAGCACTTGTTACCCAGCAAGGAAAAGCTATGTCCCAGGCGGGGGCAAGGTGGCGGGCCGTTCTTGGGGGCTTTGGGTTTGAGCTTCTTCCACTCCCACCGGCTTGCCTGAATAACAACACACAGATTTCTGCCATGTGGGAACGGAAGTATGTCTTCCCCAGCCGTAGCTTTAAATGGCGTTTTCTTACCTGTAACTCATAAAGATCACTGCTGTACTTCCCATACTCCACCATTCCTCCAAACACCAACAGTCGCGTGCCCTCACACACGAACCCATAGGCTGCACAGCCCGGAGGAATATCGCCACGTACGGCCGGGATAAACCACTGGTTAGTTGCTAGAGAGAACAAGAACAAAAGGTTTCGGGATTTGCTTTTATACAGATTTAAGTGTAGTGCTCATAGATCCAAATCGTCAGTGTATCGATTCCCCTCATCGGCTTCACATTTTCTTATTCACATCCTTTCCTATTTTTATAGTTACACTCTGTTTATAGCAGACCCTGTAACTTGCTGAACACCTACTTTCGGGATGCAAATCAATTTTGTGCAGTCAGAAGCAACTGCGTTTTTGCATTTACATTAGCAAATTAACAGTAATACTGACCTGGATTATTCCCCCCCAAAAAAAAAACTTACCAGTGTTGTAGACGTGCAGCTCATCAACGATTCCCTCATTTCCTCCTCCAAACACCACCATTAGTTCTTTGATAGACACAGCTCTGTGTCCATGTCTGGGCCGGGGCACTGGGCCCGTCCAGCCAAGCACCCGCTTCCATCGCGGCTGCAGCGCAGAACCGGAGGCTCCCGGTCCAACCGAGCTAGGGGACGACATTGCTTTGGCTGCAATAAAATAAGGATGCAGTGATTACGCTGGGAACCAGCATAAACAAAAACAGAACTAGACAACTGAAATCAGTAACAGATTACAAATGACAGCTCCAAATGACAGTTACAGTGGGGTTTGGGGTCTGCTGAGGTATGATGAAGATGCTGGCAGTATTTTCACCCAACTAAAACAAAACTATGACCAATAGTGTCATTAGTGTATTAAGACATTATTAGACTCTGGTATTCCACTTAGGACTACAACACATACAAACCTCTCTGAGAAAGTATAAATATTATTCATAACATTAAGATGGGGCTGTCCGAGTTTGCAGCGTTAACACACTGATCAGTTTCTGATGCTCTATACTGGCATTATCATCACTGTGACGGACCTATAATTATGGTCTGTATCTGATACAGTTCCCTATTAAGGGATCCTTACATTATATAAGCGCTCCAGCACTGATTGCCTATACAGAGCAACTTTGGTGAGAGATGTAATGATATTGGACGCTTCCTTATAACACTGTCGCTCATTACTGTGAGACTGCAGCTTGGGTTGCACAGTAGAATTGGTAAAAAGTAGCTAATGAGCGAATGTGGTGCAATCAAAAAAAAGGAAAAATCTGGTAATCATGACACCACAGCAGTGCTCTGTCAGAAACGTGCAAACAAAATGTAGTGCAGCAAACGACGCAGTGATTATTTGGATGTTCTTTGGATGTCTCAGCGACATTTACATTTATAGCATTTAGCAGATGCCCTCATCCAGAGCGACTTACAACTCATACAGTCTTAAATCCAAGCCATCGTGGGTTAAGGATCTTGCCCGGGGACCCAACTGTGGTGGGATTTGAACCCTGGATCATCAGGTCCAGAGTCCAATACCTTAACCGCTAAGCTACCACTGACCCACTATATATTTTGGAATATTCCAAAACGTATTTATTATTAGTAATTACACATGAATGCCTTAGAACACGGTGACGAGGCTTCAATGCGAGTACACCACGTCCACCATAGAGAACATGCCGACATCAAAACAAACACGTTTACAATTTCCCACTGATTTATTGACGAGAATCAAAAGCTAACAGAGCGTTTTAGGAGCTATGCCTAGCTATTAAAGTATTTATTTATTATTTCATTTCTTATATTAATATACAAGTATTTTAGCTACACTGCTGACAAAAATTGGGGGGTATTCAATTAAATATTAAATATCCCCCAAATTTTGTGAGCAGTATAATTTTTCATGCATACTCGTAAATCAGAAAGTCCCATTTCTGAAAAACAAAAATTTACAAATCCACTGCAGATTATGATTAACTCCAGAACAGACACAACCCAGTCTCCTTAATGATCTACTGATCAGGATCATCTGGACCAGATCTGATTTACTGACCTAAAGTACAAGATACAAGAAAGCTGTGGATAAAATAAAGATTTCTGAAGTTTTATGAGTTACACCTTTAGTATTGTTTAAACTTATAAACTTGTCTTCCTTTTTATTTCTGCCATTTACGGTGAATAAAATTATTTCGTTTTATTTGGACTTCGTCAAAAATTAAAACAACAACAATGGTCCATCTGACCCCAAGAGATGCCTGCAAATAATCAAACTTTGAATCTCTTCGTTTTGTTCACAGCTGTCTAATAATAGCGTTACAGACGCTACGCTAACTGTAATCCGGACAAGGGAGCGTTGAGGGGGAGTTGAGCATGCGCAGTAAGCCTCATTAGGCCCGCTCGATGGGTAGGAAAAAGGAACAGAACAGCAGCGGCTATAAGAATAGTTTTCTTGGGACTCATTAACGGTGCTTCAGTGTACACTCGTTTTGTGAAAGGTGTAAACAGTGTATCGCGATAAAAAAAATCCCAATCTTGTCATTAAATACCAATAATGCCGCCGTACGGATGTCGCCATGTTGAAAACAGCAAACCTCCGCCAGTTCAAAAAATGGCGGAATCAAAAACAACGGCAGAGCGGAGTTCCAGCCAGTTTAGCTTCTGCTCCTTATGAGTGCGCTCGTTAACATAGGGTCATTACTAAAAACGAATCAGAATCTGACATTAAACTTTTAAAGTCAGACCAGCGAGAACCGCATTGCATCCGAAACACAATCCCATTCTGCAAAAGAAAGCCGTTCATGCTTCTCTTGGAGGCCGCCATCTTGTCATCCAATCAGATCATAAACTTTGACTTAAAAATAAAACAATAAAAACCACCGGTCATGCAGAATTAATCTAGGAAACCGGGGTGGCATGGTCGTGGGCGCATACAGAACATTACGCTTTCTGTTGTGCAAAAGGAAAACGATTACAGGAAGGCGATTTCCTCGCAGCTTTAGCGCAGCTGCGGCTTGGCACAACAGAACCACTAAAGCCCCAGTACATCACATCTATAGATATTTAATATCGCTATCTATTTAAAACAACTTTTTATTAATATGTAGAGTATCCTGCGCAGTGATGCAATAACACATTTAAAGTTTATTATTTGAAATATCTAACTCACCAAAATTAGGGGACATTTCAAAATGAAATATGAGCAATATATTAATCAAACTAGCCAGAACACTGACAAATAGCATTTGTTAGCTGTCCCTGGTCTCTGACATTACACTTTACAATGGAAAAACAGTAATTCTATTTAAAACATCTTTTTATTAGCATCGCTGTCCTGCTTCGTATCCCACTTACGCCGTAAATATTTTATCATAAAAATCCTTCGTAGTTTACATTGAAATACACATTTTAATGTATTCCCCGTGTTTTCACTCAGTAAATACATTCTCAGTTCTGGGAATATGAATGGAACATAGCACAAGTCACAGGATCAATAGGAAAACCAAAAGTACGTTCTCTCTCATTTTTATTGTATACTTGATGATATTGTAAATATGACTGAGCGCGTCATCGCACCTTACTATGCCGTTACCTTTTTTTTTTTTTACCAGATGTTATTTGTGTTGCAAAAACACATTTTGGGGGGTAAATCAGTACAACGTGCTCATTGCTCTAATGCTATTAGTATGAATGCCATGTTAACATTTTATGCATTTGCTCCTTCGGCGCTGCAAACTCTTCATATAAGAAACAGTAAAACCAGTTTGTTTGTTTGTTTTTTAAAGTAAAGCAAGGGTGCAAGAGACCGGCCAATAAGCCCTATGAATAGCTAAATATCCGTTTAGATTCTGTATTGAAAAAAAAAATGAAGTTTAATTTCCAAGAGTTACAAGAAGCAAATGGCACCCATTCGGCGGAATGACTCATTCCAAACTGAAGTTAGTTTGCACCGCGGCGCACACTGATTCCCGTGTAAGAACCGTGTAACTAAGGATATAGTTTCACATTTAAGGACATAATAGACGCGTCTACAATACAGGATTTGTTTTATTTCATGCTACACCGATGCACGCAGCCATCTTGTTGACAACCCACTGCAGCGCTCCCACAAGAAAAATGGCGCCTACATTCGCCATAACAAAACCCAAATTCTGAAGAAACGCGCTTCCTTTTAGAAATGCCGTACGTACTTGATTTGAGTCGTAACACCGAAGAAGATGTCTGGAGGGACTTGTTTGGAAACGGCAGCCAAATTCATCCAGATGGTTAAGAAGTATCCACTGTCATGCCTGTGTGGAAGCCGCCATGTTGTGGACAGAGTGAGGGAGGGAAACAGAGTCAGCGAATCAGCACCAGAACGTTACCAACACAAACATGGCGACCAGAGGGCCGCTCTAGCGCTAACACTAAAGTACTCACCATGATTCCTGCTACACGCTTACACCTAACGTTTTATACCGAATTATACTCCAAAAAGACATCCGTAATACCACAATGCTGTTTATTTGGTCTCATATAAAGGGCGTTAGCACGTGAATAAGCTCACCAAACCAAATACATTCAGGAGTTTCCCCCTAGTTTATGTTTAGGTAACTGAATTAAATAAATCTCCTAAAACTCTTAGTTATTTCCTTTTTGGCTGAACTTTCCAGATGTGTTCTACATTGTAGTCCTCTTTAACCAAATAATGCTTCTTTAATAAAGTCAGTCCATCTCAACACACAGGTGCCTGCATGAGGCCAGTGCCATTTTTGAACCAATTGGCCAATAAATGGCTTATTATTGGCTTTATTTTTTTTCGAAAGCGTCAGTTTGGGTAACCCATCAGCAGTCCTTAATTTGTGCCAGATCCTGTTGCAACAAAATAATAGTTAGTACCCCTAATATTTAGTGCGTGTGTATGTTCTGGCACTTATTTATGTGGATCCAGCACCTCAGAGTCTTGATCCACAGTCTGCATGTAGTAAATAGTAGTCAAAGACAAAATGCAATTTGCATTGGTGGTACAGTGGTGAACCTTTCCAGGAGTGGCCAGCCAGCCAAAATTACCGCAAGAGCGCTGCAGTGACTCATCCGAGAGGTCACAAAAGATCCCACCACAACATCCAAAAAACTGCAGGCCTCACTTGCCTCAGTTAAGGTCAGAGTTTATGCCTCAACCATCAGAAATAGACTGGGCAAAAATGACCTGCATGGCAGAGTTTCAAAAAGAAAACCACTGCTAAGCAAAAAGAACATTAAAGCTCGTCTCAATTTTTCCAAACATCTTGATGATCGCAAAACCTTCTGGGAAAACATTCTGTGGACCGATGAGACAAAATTTGAAAGTTGTGTGTCCTATTACAGATGTAAAAGAAACACTGCATTTCAGAAAAATAACATACCAACAGTAAAATATGGTGGTGGTAGTGTAATGGTCTGGGGCTGTTTTGCTGCATCAGGACCTGGAAGATTTGCTGTGATAAATGGAACTATGAATTCTGCTGTCTACCAAAAGATCCTGAAGGAGAATGTCCGACCATGTGTTTATGACCTCAAACTGAAATGAACTTGGGCTCTGCAGCAAGACAATGATCCAAAACACAGCAGCAAGTCCATAGCTGAATGGCTGAAGAAAAACAAATTTAAGACTTTGGAGTGGCCTAGTCAAAGTCCTGACCTGAATCTATTAAGATACTGTGGTATGACCTTAAAAAGGCCGTTCATGTTTGAAAACCCTCTATTGTAACTGAATTAGAATAATTCTGCAAAGATGAGTGGGCCAAAATTCCTCCAGAACGCTGTAAAAAAGACTCATTACAAGTTATCGCAAACGCTTGGTTGTAGTTGTGGCTGCTAAGGGTGGCCCAAACAGTTATTAGGTTTAGGGGGCAATCAAACTTTTTCACACAGGGCCATGTAGGTTTGGATTTTTTTCTCTCTTAATAATAAACTCCTTCATTTATAAAATTGCATTTTGTGTTTACTTGTGTTGTCTTTCACTACTATTTAAATTGGTTTGATTTTCCGAAACACGTAAGTGTGACAAACATGAAAAAAAAGCTTTACAATATTACACTGTCTTAAAAGGCCAATCCCAAGTTCAGCAAGCCTAGAGCTACAGAGGCAAGGAAAAACTCCCTAAAATGGTAGGAAGAAACCTTGGGAGAGCCAAGACTCAACAGGGGACCCATCCTCCATGGGTTTGAAATTTTAAAATAAACTAAATTATGAAACAAAATAGATTATAAAATGAGTCCTTAGTGGGAGGTCCTTGGAGGCACATCGTCTCCTAATGTCCAAACCGATGGAGGGAGTTCCTGCACTGTGGTGGGATCTGCCTCCGATGCTGAAGACAATCAGAGCGACGCCGAGCCGGAAGAACATCCAAGTGCGTGGTGCCGGAACCATCACCAGAACAGAACAGTACAGCAATCACATAGAGAAGTTTGAACACCTGAGGGAACTCCTGTTTGATCTGAGCAGTGCCTTCTTGCCATTGCTCTTGTACATAAAAGCACTCACCTGGATATAAAGTAAGCTAATAAAGTTAAATCATTAATTGTCATATCGTTATCCTCATGCTTAGCACGAACTAAAATCATGCTGCTTCAATCGAAAAGGAAAACAGCAAATGAAGCAGTGCCTGTTTCCTACTGCCTGAATCTCATCCATGATTCAAGCTTTGTATACATTTATAATCATTTATATTACAGATTACATTTATATAACAGAACAGATTCACCAGGCATATGACTGAAGGTGATTTTACAAACTGACATTATAGTGCATACTATGTAGTCTTATTGTGGGAATTATTGATGTAAAAAATCGATAATAAAAACAAAGTATCACCTGCCATTCAAAAATCTGCTAACCAAAAAGGTCTCGTTTCACCTTTTGAGTCAGTGTGTTCAAAATTTGTTGTGTTCAAGGGGGTTTTTTTTTGTTTGTTTAACATCACATCAACATAAGTGGCTATTTATGAGTGACGTTACATCGATACTACTCAGACACCTTCGTACTGGCCCAAATTAGACTGATCACTTAACCTAATGCATGTCTTTGGAAAGTTAGAGGAAACCAGAGCATCCAGAGTAAAACCACACAGGCAATGGGGACTGGTAACAGTTTGATATCAGTCTCTAGAATTTTTGAGAATGCTCTAGATGTACATGCCTGCTTTGCAGTCACAAATTTTATTTCCAATTCACAAAGTATTCATGACAATGCAAACAGTCATTTCATGCTGGATCGTTTAGCATAGCCAACCTCTGGATAAAAACAAGAAGAAGAAATAGAAAAAAAGAGCTTGTCTATAAATAACATGACTAAAAGAGGCCTCTTCAATAGCTTTATTGTTGCTCGAGGGAACTGATTTAAATTTCCTTTTTTTCTCCCTTTTCCCCTGTGGCTCCTTGCCACTCTTAGAGAATGTTCCAGCCTTGCTTCTAGATAAAAGACCTTTAATGGCACAGTCCTGCAGTCTCTCTATGTAGATACTGCTTATTTGGAGCTAGAACGTGTGGTACTGGACTTTGTGGTACTTTTTTTGTAAACTGTTTTATTTAATCAAAGCTGCATTTAAAACTCATGCATTAATGTTGAACACTAATGTAACCATGTCCATTGGCATAAATGTCAATAGGCCACACATCTGCATGAATGTAGCTTAAAACCGTATCATCAGTTGTTTATCAGACTCTTAAAGAAAATAATCAACAGATGTAGTGTTGTATAAAATGGGAAAAAGGGTGTTGTCACATTTGCTGTGGTAAAGGTCACCCAATTAAATAAAAAATAAAAAATCCGAGCCTGTGCCATCACATTCTGGCAGCCCTATAGGTAGTTTTTCCCATCTATAGTACTTTTTGGTGAGGTATGGAAGTAGCCAGGACTTGGCACTGTCAAAAATAGACGCCCACAAAGTCTAGGAGAATTACTTAGCTAGAGTGTGGGAGAGGTGCCTCCAATTAACTCAAAATACTAGTGGAAATTTTAATGGAACCCTGACCGAATTCCCCACACCACAAGCACACTGATTAATAATGCAAGATAATTCACAAGGGGGTAGAAACACTTAATTCTCGGGTCGTAACTTTTCCTACCAAAAATGTATGTCTGAAAATGACACTTGGCATGTTAAAATGTTCAGTTTTGGATTTTAAACTAAATTTGTTTTCTGTGTATAACCAATTGGTGGTTGTGAACTTTTCCTCCTCTTGCTTACAGAGTAAGAGTTCCCCTGTGTTACAATAATGCTCCATACAAAATGTTCTAAAATGTTTCTTCATTAGGGCTTCTTACTGACTAATCCTAATCTACGAACCTCAACATAAAATTTAAATGAGTTCACAACCTGCCATAACATTAGCTGTGGGTTGTCACTCCCATTTATTATCAATTAAGCAATAAAACGAAAAGTTTATCAGAAATTGATAACTTTAGCCAGCACCTTAAAATTCCAGTCTAAAGTGTGCACCCCTCGTGGCAGAGATAATTTCTGTACAACCCTTGTAATTATTGTGCTCTATTTAGAAATCTCACGTGTAACACATTTTTTAAACGAAGCATTCATTGCTTGATTATCCTTAAACATACAGTGGCAGTGAAATCATTTGTACTGATACCCCAATGACATATTTCTAGGTTTCCACTTCCAACAAGTCAGTTCATAAACTTTCTGCCCTGCTGTGCACATAGAATTTGTTTGCCAACTTTGACTGAGAACTTGGCCTGGCTTGCACAGAACCTTTATTTCAACTCCATCACACACATTATAAATGTACTGGAATGGCAAAAGTGAGCCAGAGCAGCAGCCAGTCTCACAGTCATGTTCTAAAATCTAAAGAAAAGCCCTCTTAGAAAACCAAAGGCTATTGTAGCAGCAAAGGTGGGACAAATTCCAATCCTAATTACCATGATTATACGCAAATTTTTATCTTTATGGTGTACAGTGTTGCCAATAGTGTTACCAATTTCTAGCTTGTAGAGTTTTCGTCTTTATCGCTGTCTGTTTGAGATAAGTACGTTTATTTAGGCTAAGCTTGTTAATTATTTTTCAGTCTTGCTGATTTTTGATATCATACGAACAGTGACTACAGATGGCTAATTATAACAGGGGTTAGACAATGAAACTGAAACACCTGGTTTTAAAGAGGTTTGGCTATAGCAGCCCAGCCCACAGTTCTGGTGGAAACAGGAGAGTTGAGGTGCACATTTAATTCTGCCATGATTTGGTGATGTTCTTGGTGGTATGCTGACATTACCCTGGATACCGTGGCTCTTGATACGTCACAAAGACTTGCTGTCTTGGTCACAGATGCTCCAGCAAGACGTTCAACAACTTGTCCTCTTTTGAACTCTGGTATGTCACCCATAATGTTGTGTGCATTGCAAAATTTTAAGCAAAACTGTGCTCTTACCCTGATAATTAAACCTTCACACTCTGCTCTTACTGGTGCAATGTGTAATTAATGAGGAGATTGGCCACCAGGCTGGTCCAATTTAGCCATGAAACCTCCCACACTAAAATGACAGGTGTTTCATTTTCATTGTCCAACCCCTGTATATGAGATATTAATTGGATGATTGTTCATTTCACCATTTACAAGCATGTATTTTTTGTTTAGGCCTGTAGATGAGAAATTACTTCAGGTTAACACATGGAGAAATCTGTTCTTTTTATATAGTGTAAGGTTGTCCTTGTCCTCCAGAACTGCTCGAGTCCTTCTTGGAATGCTGTTCTACAAGTTATGAATGTTTTAACGGTTTGTGGTGAGAAGTGTTCCAGGTGCTCGAAGAATAAAGGTTCTCCACTGTACTTGACAGTTCACAGTTAGCATTGTGTGTTGCAGGTATCCTTTGTCTTCTTCTACAACATAATTCAGTGTAGATGTAAATAAAATGGTCAATTTACAATTTTGGCTAGTCAAATTATTTTTTCTATGCAGAGGTCCAGGCTCCTTAAATCAAGTTATTTGAATTACAGTTTTGTGAATATTCCAATGTTTTTTGTGAGACAATTCAGGTCTGTAACTTTTGCTGCTGAGCTTTTCAGGACATTTACTAGATATACTGTAGATAGGGAGAAATCCCTGTTGTTGGACTTGAAAACAATTTTGCTGATATTGTTTGACTTATATTATTTAATTGTGGTGGTTCTGCTTGAAACATGATCTCATTTTGCAGTTTTTGTGCTGACATGTCTAAAGTTTGAGTGCCTAACTGCCAGTTGTTTGAAGTCTCCCATATCAAAGAACTCATTGTCAGACACCTTTTACAGAGAATAAGCAATCTCCATTATGAAGAAAGACTAAATCGGAGTCAGTCTAAGTCAGTTTTGTTGCCACCACAAAATATACCATTTTTTCAGTGCACATGATAAAAAGTTGTAAAGTATAGTTGTAAGTTGTAAAAAGTACTTAAGTAATAAGTAACTATTATTCTATAGATGTTCAGTCAATATTCATGTACAATGTGGCCATGTACAATGGGGTCTGATGCTGTCATACTGGTGATAATGTTTCCATTTGTCACTTTTTCTTGATTTTTACCATCATACATTTTTAATACAAATATCTAAATACATTTTAAAATGTAATATTGTGTATGTTCCCCCTTCTGCTGAAATGGCAGCGTAAACTCCACAAATTTTTTATTTATATGATTATTAATTCACAATTTTTGTTGCAATGGAAACACTTCATAAAGTCTTAAAAAAGCAAAATGTAAGTACTTGTATGTTAATTTGTTAGTGATATTGTTTTTTCCCCCCAACTGTATATTTAACAGACTGGCACCTTATGCAGAATTGTAATAGATTACATCAATAGTAAATAAATGCACTTTATATACTGAACTAACTCGCATTGACTGCCAATTTATTTTCCAAATCATTCCCAATAGCCGTGTATCATAATTATGGATTACTTACTTGTAGTGAATATTCTGTATCCTATACAGTTCATATCATACAGACACTTTGTCAGAAAAATGAATTTATTTCAACAGTGCATCATTTGAACGAAGAATCATTCATTCTTTCTGAGTAGCATGCCTTTTCTAAACAGTGATAAATAAGCATTAGAGAAAATACCAGTTTTAAAACAGTGCATTTGACCCTGATGTGAGTATACAAATTAATTTAACTGAAGTTTCAGATAGGAATACGTTAAGGTAATCGGTAAAAAAAAAAAAAGGATGGAATGATGGATGGCTGATTGGATGGATGTTTTGCTTCATTTTTATACTCACTGGTTGCTTAGTAGAAACAATATAACAGCAGTTTACAGGAAACTTTAAATGAACGCAGAATGTCCAGAACTGGCGCAGGATTGTGTGCGCGCTTTATTGGTTTGCTCAGACATAATAACGCGTAACTCGTTCTATTATGGGAAATAATATCGTTGTTTCAGATTTTTTTTCAGATTTTTTTTCCCTTGTTTTAAGATGTGCAACATCGAAATCTAACAAGTTTCTGAAAAGCTATTTTAAAGTCATCGTTCGCCATAGTGTATATGATGGGATTGATGAGAGAGTTGAGGTAACCGAGCCAGGTGAACGCATCAAACAGTTCAGGGTACATAGGGCATGTGGAGCACAGGTTCACCATGAGAGTGTAGATGAAGAACGGCAGCCAGCACACTATGTATGCTCCTAAAATTATGCCCAGCGTTTTCGTGGCTTTCCTCTCCCTCGCAGCAGAAATCCTCTTTTTTTCCAGGAGCGAGTCGGAGACTGCGATTTTAACCTCACTGGCTACAGAGTCGCCGTGTAAAGCAGCCGCAGAGATTGAAGATGCTGATCCAGGTGAGTTTGTGACTAGTTGCGCAGAAGTCAGTCTTTTCCCACACTTTCTGGGAGACTGTTTTAGGATCCGCCGTCTTGCTTCTATGTAGATCCTCCCGTACAGGGCGACGAGGAGAAGCGTGGGGATGTAGAAGGCGCCGAATGTGGAGTAGAGCGTGTAGAAGATGTGATCCTTGTTAACCGAGCATCGGGTCACTTCTCCTGTCTTCACCTGACGCCAGAAGAAAGGAGGCAGACTTATGGAGATGGCGATCACCCAGGCTGTCGCGATCATAACTGCTGCACGGCCGACCGTGCGCCTTTTCGCATATTCCAGCGCATCCGTGATGGCCCAATATCGATCCAAAGCTATGACACAAAGGTGTAGGATGGACGCTGTGCAACAAGTAATGTCAGAAGACAGCCAGAGGTCGCACACGATCTGACCCAGTGTCCACGTCTGGCTGACAGTGTAAAGCGCGCTCACGGGCATCACCAGAACAGACACCAGCAGGTCGGTCAGCGCTAAAGACGCGATCAGAAAGTTGGCCGGAGTATGCAGTTTGCGCGATCTGGAGATGGTGGCGATCACAAAGGTGTTGGAAAGTGCCGTGGCGAGCGTGATGACAGCAAGCATCGAGCCAAAAGCAACCTCAAAAGCTAGGCTTTTTCCTTTCCCTTCACTTTTTGACTCATACGGCGCGTCAGTACCATTGATGGAAACATTCAGGTCATAATTTGCAGTAATCGGCTTAAAGTGCTCCATTCCGGGACAACAAGAGCACAAGAGGGTCTTTTAGTCATAGTAGCATTAAACACAATTGCATCTTGAGATCCCAGGTTAAAAGTATCTCCATCACCTGGTGATGCATCTGAGCATGGAAACCTTCCATTATTCTCCATTTGCATGGTCAAGAATCATGTTTCATGACACTGTTTTGTTTTACTCCACTCCACGCGACTCTCAAATGAAAAATAAAAAAATATAATGCAAGTTCTCAACCTTGGTTACAAACAAAAGAGGCAGTAAAACCGTTAAAAAATTGCACAAAAACGCAGCATCCATGCTTAGTCTTGCTTGCTCTTGATCCACTTTCTGAATGAGATCTCCCTTACATCTGCACTACACTAGCAGAGTGTGTATTGTTACTGGTAATAGTGTGCAGCATCATCCTTCCTTCACGTTCATGATGGAAAACTTGCCTGTTTGGTGATTTTATTCCTAAGTGAGGGAAAGGAGGCACGACTGGGTCTTAGTGTCCGTCGCGCCTTTTAAACAACGTATCCCCTATGCACTTCTTTTTCTAGACCTTCCCTTGCTGTAACACACAGGTAAAGCGTCAACAGCAACTGATTTTAAAGACATTTATGTTAGGAATATGCACTGCATCCATAAGGTGTTGAGTATCACTGTTGTTCTGTAATCAAATAGAGCGCTCCATTTAGTTGTTTTTGGTGTCACTTTTACTGAAAGTGTAATTGTTTTTCTGTGAATGTTACAGTAAATTATCTGTAAATTAGGTACTTGGATGGTACAGCAGTCTAATATGCTTGTCAACCACCACAATGACTTGGGTTTGACTGGCTGCCTTCTGGCCATGACTGGTGCCTTTTTCAGAAGACATGCTCAAAGCTAAAATTTGGAAAAAGAAATAAAAAAAACACAGGTTTTTATTCACCCAATCACTAAAAGAAAGAAAAATAACAATTGAACATGCATAGCTCTATTAAATAATTATTAAAATATAAATAATTATTGTTTTGGACCGTTTTGATCTCAAGCATTAAGCTTGTATAGGTAATAACATAGCAATATGGTCTAAATTTAAGCCTTTTAAAAGGTTAATTAAATTCTAAACGTCATCACAATTTGCAATAATAGAATAATAATGTCTTTATTTTTTACTGACAATGTGAAATTTGCCAATTTCACATTAAATAGCATGAGCACTGCTACATGTGACACAAACATATGGGTTCTTAGTAAAAGAAAAAAACTGTATACTCTGTATAAACTATAGACACAAGAGTTTAATCTTAGAGACATGCAAATGTTAGACACCACACTGCTGCCAGTTTTGCATGGTATTTGTTTTGTTTATGTGTTTATTGAATGTCCCATCAGCATCAATCAGCAATGGCTATTTTATGACAGCAGCACAGTTACAGTGATACTAGCTATAAACATTAATACTGGGCCAGTTTAGATCAACAAAATAACCTAACACATGTCTTTTTAATATGGTAGCTACATATTACTTTTCCTTAATAGAAAATAATAAGATTCGTCGTATGTTTCTTTTTGAGACAGTGTCTAAACTAATACAACAATTAAACAGAATCTATTATACCACCCAACTGTATCAGTGATGACTTTTCAAAATTCTTTAATGACAAGATAGAAAACATACGACTTCAATGGTAAAGTGCATCACTTGTTAAGTATATTTCAACTTAAGCAGAATAAGTCATATATGTGAATTATCCAGTAAAGTAATTGGACTAAATTCATGTAATCCAATTTCCAATATCCAATTTCAAAATGATGAATAACTGCATTGATTAAATCATCAAAGTCATCATCATGTATACTCGAACTTGTCCCAACTTGTGTACCCAAAGAGTTCAGATGCTATAGATATACATCTGATTACAAAAACGAATCTTGATCCACATGTTCTTTCTAACTAAAGGCCAATTTCAAACTTTCCTTTTGTCGTGGTAGTGGTTAAAGTACTGAACTATGGACCAAAAGGTCCAGGGTTCAAATCGCACCCCTGCCAAGCTACCACAGATGGATCCCTGAGCAAGGCCCTTAAGCCACAATTGCTTGGATTGTAAGACTGTATGAATTGTAAGTCGCTCTGGATAAGGGTGTCTCCTATATGACATAATTGTAAATGTCTCAAAGATTCTAAAAAAGCAGTATCTAAGCAATTATATTTTATTTACTTACAAACAATATTCATAAAAAATAAACAGGATTTAACCCTAGTACTGAAACGAATTAATTAGGGTAGTTAATGATTTATTAATGTCCTCCGAAAATGGATGTGCCTTGTTCTGTTAGATCTTAGAGCAGCATTTGATACTGCTAATCATAACATTTTACTGGATAGACTAGAAAATTCGGTAGGTGTTAAAGGATTCGCACTCTTCTGGTTAAATCATATTTGGCTGACAGCTCTCAATTTGTCTATTTAAATAATAAATGCTCAGAAACTACAAAGGAAAGGGATGGTGTTCCACTGGGGTCAGTATTGGGACTGCTGTTATTTACAAGGTATATGCTACCATTAGGATCAATTATTTATAAATATACCATCAATTTTCCACATACATACATACACATACCTCTGTACTTTCTTACAAAGCTCCACAACTTTGGAATACAGTGGGTATGTAGTATTTAGACCGCTTTAAATGTATCACTCTTTGTTTCATTGCAGCCATTTGCTCAAATCAAAAAAGTTCATTTTATTTCTCATTAATGTACACTCACCAACCCATCTTGACAGGAAATTTATTAAAAAAGAAAAACTGAAATATTACATGGTCATAAGTATTCAGACCCTTTGCTCAGTATTTAGTAGAAGCA
>JAVSBV010000147.1:4129382-4141588 GCA_033117975.1 Parotocinclus spilosoma | reverse complement strand
ACGAATAAAATATTGACATTTGCCATCTCCACATCATTGCATTTAGTTTTTATTCACAATTTGTTTAGTGTCCCAACTTTTTTGGAATCTGCTTTGTATTGTTTGAAACAACACGAAAAGGTCAGACAATATAATATCCAGTATATTTATTACTTATTTACTTACAGGTAAAACACGAACATTCTGGCCCTTAGGCCTTCCTCATGCCCATATATTTATATGCATTTTTTTTCATATTATGCATTGTACTGTATAGAATCAAGAGGTATATTGTCATTTAAGCCAAATACAGTGATGTACAATACACAGTGAAACACACGAAAAAACATTCCTACTAATGTTATCCAGTTGGTTTAATATTAGCAGTAGACATGTAGACAGGTAGACAGCGTTTAAAGGTGAGTTTTTGTCTGTGTATATATGTGTTTGTGTGTCTGTGTGTGTCTGTATGTGCGTGTGCATTTTCAGTCCAGTCACTGATGTGACCATTCTGGTTGTTAAGAAGTCTGATAGCTTGCAGAAAAAAACTGTTCTGGTTGTAAGGGCCCCGATGCTTCGGTACGTTTTCCCAGACATTAGAAGGGTGAAGGGTGTGTATGAGGGGTGTGTGTGGTCATTCACACTGCTGGTTGCTTTGCAGAGTCAGTGTGTATTGTAAATGTCAGAGATGGGTTATTGGTTGTACACCAGTCTATTAAGCGTTGAACTACCTCTCTGTATGATGACTTGTCATTCTTGCTGATAAGTCCCATTCACTGCCGTGTCATCTGCAAACTTGACGTTGTGATTCGAGCTATGCATTGCTAAACAGTCGTGATTCAGCAAGATGAACATCAATTGGCTGAGCACACAGCCCTGGGGGGGCCCAGTGCTCAGCGAGGTGGTGCTTGAGGTGATCGGACCTGACTACCAGTCAGGAAGTCCAGGATCAAAATGCAGAGGGCCCAGTAGGTTCAGTGTTCCTATCGGGCGCTGAGGAATAATTGTGCTGAATGCTTAACTAAAGTCTATGAACAGCATTTGAACATAAGTGTATTTATTGTCCAGTATATCGTGTTGGGCAAACAGCAGAGGGTCTAATGAGAGGTAGCAGGGTCTTGGAGTGCTTGATGAAAAACCCCTCAAAGCACTTTATAATGATGGATGTGAGTGTAACGGGACAGTGGTTATTGAGACAGGACACTGAAGACTTCTTTGGCAGGAATATGATGATGTTTGCCTTGAGACATGCTGGGATGGTGGCACTGCTCAGGGAAATGTTGAAGATGTCAGAGAAGACATTTGCTGTTACAATAATGTATTTTAGCAGACGCCCTTTTCCAGAGCGACTTAAAGTTACAGTCTTACAATCCAAACAATTGTGTGTTAAGGGCCTTGATTAGAGATCCATCTGTGGCTGCTTGGCAGAGGTGGGATCTGAACCCTGGACCTTCTGGTCTTTACCTTAACCACTAGGCCACCACAGTTCCACTGACTGACATCTGTCAGCTGGTCTGTACATTCCCTGAGCACTCTACCAGGAATGTTATCTGGCCCATTTCATGGGTTAACTCTGCGTAGAGTTTTTCTCACTTCAATTGCAGATACAACACCTGGTCGTTGGGAGGAGGGGTGGTCTTTCTTACTGCCACACCGTTCTGTGTCTCGAACTGAGCGTAGATGTCATTCAGCGCATCGGGAAGGGAGGCATCACTATTACAGGCAGGTAGTGTAGTCCTGTAGCTGGTGATGCCTGGATGCCCTCCCACATGTGCCATGTCTTACTGATGTCTCTGAAGTGGCGTGGATGCTCTGGTTGTGTGCGTGCTTTGCCTCTTTGATGGCCAAAGACAGTTTGGCCCTTGTTGTTATTAGGGCCACCCTGTCTCCTGCTTTGAAAGCAGAGTCTCGAGCCTTTAGCAGAGCATGCACCTTTACATTCATCCACGGCTTCTGTTTAGGGCGTGTGGTGATGTTGCTGGAGACAGTTACATCATCTATGCACTTGCTGATGTAGCTGATTACCGATAAAGTGTACTCCACCAAGTATGTAATGTTGCTGTGGGTTTCAGCCTCCTTAAACATTTGCCAGTCAGTGCTCAAAACAGACCTGAAAAGCAGAGATGGTGCTTGATGGCCAGGTTCTCACCTGCTTCAGATCCGGTTTCGATCGTCTGACGAGCAGTGCACGCTGGGAATGTTTGTGTAAAGTTCCAGCATTCTCGTCGTATAGCTGATGTAGTCCAGTTTATTCTCCTGGGAGCAGACGTCAGCTCCAGCATTAATGGCCTGGTTTTGCGGACTTACAGTCATAAGGACGATGAAATTGTAACTGTATTAAAATTGTAATAAAAATAATGTGAGTGTTTTGTTAAATAGTAGAATAAAGTTAAACTAAAATCCTTGTTTTGCTTCTTTTACTTTTTCTGTAGACCGTATGTTTTAACATGCACTTTATGGCCGTTTGTTAAGCAGAAATAACAACAGCACTTTCGTCACGTTTAGCATTAACACTAAGCTTAACGCTGCCGATTGTAAAGTGTCTAAGAAAATTTTAATGATGCATTTAAATACTTAACATACAAATTATCAATTATACATCTGACGAAAATTCTGGTGTTATTTTACGAGGCTGTCATTATTCCACAAAACTATGGCGCTGACATATGTTGGTATTTAAATATGTTGCATTTCAGATCTTCATAGCATCCAAATATACCCCCATGAGCTAAATGCATTACATCAATATCTTCATATAAAATTTGTTTTTTGGAGAGTGTCATGGGACTGAGAGATTCTCTACCTGGGAAAGATATAGGACATCTTAGCGACAGAAGCAGTCCGGACAGAAAAATCTTCCTCCCCTCTGGAAAATTTGCAAACAACAAGTAAAACATTGTTATACCCACAGTCTGGGTGTAAATAAATAAAATCCAGTTGTATAATTAATAATGTGAAAGACATATGCAACATTTGTACAGATATTAAAAGTCAATTGCACACTGTAGAGAAATTAATTCAGTAAGAACTACTGTTTAGTCCAACACTGCCTACCAAATCTGTCTTTCATCCCTGTATTTTTATAGTGGCAGGCTTTATAGGCTGCTGCCATCCACAAAAATGTAATCACTGTCTTCAGCCAGAAGAGTCTAAAACTAAATGTTGTTTTTCAACAACAATGCAGTCATATGATATAAACCAAAGGTGTATTATAGAAAAAAAAGGAAAATAACATCTGAATACCCCAGCAAGTAATGGGTGAGGGGGCCTATCTTATATGTAATGTTATGTATGTTATGCAATGTCTGGATCTTAACATCTTGAAAGTTGCCATATTGGATCAAGGGCAAGTTTTTTTCAATGATAAAGCCATGTTGCTGTTTTTTTTTCCTCAATCCCTTTCCCCCTCCCCTGTGGCTTGTCTTTCGTCAAATGTCATTATATGTGCTCATGTGCTAAGGAGTTTTTTTTTCATGCTCATATACTGTGCTCCTCAGAGGACAGTATGTGGGCGGGGCTTTTTTTATCTCCAATTTTTCCCAATGTTTACCATATTCTAGTTTTCCTTAGTTACGTCTTCCTGTCTTGTGTCTCAACACATTCCATCACCTCCCCCTTCATATTGTATGTTCGGACAGGTTGATGGTTCCAATTTCACTGTATATTGTACCTGCTACAATGTATATGTGACAAATAACCTTGACTTGACTTGACTAGCATATGAAATTGTATTAGAAATCAATTGTTGCAATCAGAAAATGCAATTGTGGTTTAAAAGTTATCAACACAAAAGGTTCAAAACTTTTGTTGTCCGTCACAGGTGACTGAAGATGGAATTGATGATTCTGATGAACACAGCTGCTGTATCATAGTCACAGTCTTTAACAACTGACAGCCAGAAAGATCACCAATTTTTACTTACCCTGTATTTAAACACTTAAATTCAAATGGCAGACAATTACTAGGTTATTCTTCCAAGCCCAAATGAAGCTTGGCTCATGCCATTTTATTTAGGAGCACCGTAGTATTATCTAATAGAATAATATAACTTTTATTGATGTTGCAGCTCTTTTTTGACAGAAATAATTTGCCATTAATGCATTATGTTAAGAAGGTTTGAGAGATTTTAATGCGTAGTGTATTCACCAGTAATGCACATTCATTTAGGTGGTGTGGGACTGACATGCACACTAGAGATGACCGATAACCTTTAACACAACATGATAATTGATTTTGAGTTGCCAGTGCCTGCTGGAGTCATTAGAAGAGGGTGAAAATGATATGATCTGTTTTTATTTTCTGTTTCCTGTCTTTCTCACTGGGTCATCAGGGGGTTTGTATGGGTTTGTCTGATGCTCTGTTTAGAACTGATGGAGATGCATTACCGTGAAACCCTTCCTCACACACCAACTTCTGGCCACACAGGTGTTTTATGCATACTTCATTAGGTAATTACATTTTTTTTTGTCAGCCTGTGTACAACAGTGATGTGTGATATAATCAGTTTGATCAGACTCTAGAAAAGAGATAGATTTACAATAACTGGACTTTACATAAAGATGTACAAATTTGTAAAATTATTGTTGTTACATTAGTTCAGATTGTGTTTGATTTACATTAAATTGATGTATTATATTCTTATAGTATGTGATATGAGATTAGAAGAAATTCAAACTGTAATCTGGACTGTGGTGATACGGATGCAAGGTACTTTTACCCCAATTACTCGGGCTGTAAGATTGTACCTGTTTTAAGTCTGCTTGGTTTTGGCAACCAAGAGCAGCATGTCAAGTCACAGGGTTATAACCACTAGTGAGTGCCAAGGAGCCAAACAAAATTATTAGGAGATCCCAAGAGGTAGGAACTTGTTTCAAATGTATATTAATATATAATGAGTACAGTGTAAAAGTGTTTCTTCCTCATAGAAATGAGAGTGTGCTTCTGCCCTTTGAGCACTCAAGAGGGCTGCTCTAAACCAAATGGTGGTTTAAATCTTGCCTCTTTACAGTCTTTTTTTCCTATAAAATGTTTTTTTTTCTTCATACTGTGGTCCTATAAACTCTGAAATACTTGAATTTTCTGTTGTACTCTTTTGTTTCGTCTTCTCTTTAAAAAACATTATTTTCATTGAATCCATTCCAGTATTTTTTTTTTAGGATTCATTAGCACATTGGGCTTTTTTTCAAAAGAATAAGCTCTCACAGGATACACATACAGTCACACAAGGCTACAAAAGGTGTTGCACTGAATAATAACACTGACACACTATTTCTACACAGTCCTACAGATGTAAGCAGTTGGGAACTGTTTAGCCCACAAATAATTGTGTGAATTGTCCATCTTGCATTATAGCTCACTGCCACCCTCTCTGGTTAGAAGCAGCAGTGCAGAGCTGGCTTTAAACGTGTGCTTACGCCTCCTCAACAGAAGAAATCAGCACAAGACCATAGGTCACCAATGCACCTTAATTGAAGTGGTGCCATACGACCCTGACAGTATATAAATGATGGAAAATCTATTTGGATTCACTACATCATTGGCTATACTTGTATAATATAATTAAAGTTATACATATTATATTTGGCTCTGAAAGGGTATATGTATTCAGAAAGTTATACCAAGTGGCTGAAAGACTCAATCATACAAATGAACAGCTTGATGGTCTTTTTATTTTGTGTATATGTGTGTCGATAAGGCACACATATATGTGTACTTTATTTTAATTAATAAAGCTCATAGTGCATGTTTGTGAGTGTTATGTGTTTTAGATATTTGGTACTTAATCTCTTGTATCTACCATTAGCTGGTTTATTGTGTATGAGGGTGCATTGGGGGGCTGGGTTTGTGATGCGTTAACCCCCCCCCCCCACCTTTAAATTGACCAGTTTATAATCCTTGTCAGGGCTGGTAGTTTCATTTTTCACTTTGACGGTTAAGAAAGATATGCATAATGAATACATTTCCTGTCTCCCATTATGACAATTCTTTATTTATTACACACACTGTTCAGAATATCAGCCTCTGTTTACCATATAGGAGAACTTTATAATTATGTAATTACAGTCTGTAGTTCATTTTTATTTACATACTTTGTTTGTCTTATTTGGGTGTTGGATCATTCACATTACAGTGGCACTGATGTGGTAGTGGTGCTGGATTTTTTAACACTGTTCAATAACTGTCCACATTATTGATACACATTGCAAATGTAAAGATACAATTGCTCATTTGTTTTTGCAGTTTGTGTTACTCATTTTGTAATCCATCATCAGTGCTCATTGGATGCTGCCTACTGGCTGGATATTTTTGGCTGGTGGGCTATTTATAATCTAGCAGTCCCACTGAGGTGTTTTAAAAACACAGCACCAAAGAAATTGAGTGCACATGCTCAGCATCATATCTAGAGGTTGATGTAGGAGTGCTGCCAGCATTCCTGCATAGGTTAAAGGGGTGGGGCTGTTCTCAGAACATATGCTGCACATTGTATCACGTTGATCTGCATGGCCATCATCACAGAAGGAAGCCTCTTCTAAAGATCATGCACAAGAAAGCCTGAAAACAGTTTGCTGAAGATAAGCAGATGAAGGACATGGATTACTGAAATCATGTCCTGTGGTCTGATGAAAACCAAGAAAAATCTATTTGGTTCAGATGGTGTCAAGCAATCAGGTGAGGAGTACAAAGACAAGTATGTCTTGCCTACAGTCAAGGCAAGACGAAGGGGCTGCATGAACTTTGGAGGAACTTTAAATGTACTGTTACGTACAGAGGCCTTGGCCGCAGGGCAGTATTCCAACATAATAACGACTCCAAACACATCTCCAAGATGACCACTGCCTTACTTAAGAAACTGAGGGTAAAGATGCAAACATGTCTCCACACCTAAACCTGTCGTCATGGAGGAGTAGAAGAAGATTCCATTGGCAACCTGCGAAGCTCTAGTGAACTCCATGCCCCAAAACGTCAAGGCACTGCTGGAAAATAATGGTGGCCACAAATAATATTGAATGTTTGGGCACAATTTGGCCATTTTCACTTGTGTATTCAATTTTGTTGCCGGCGGTTTAGACACTAATGACTGTATGCTTAGTTAACCAAATGTACCTGTAATACAAGCTGTTAGACTGACTATCAAAGATTGTAGAGTGCCATATCATCAGAGTTGTCCCATGAAAAGATATAATTAAATAGTTACATAAATGGGCTGGGTGTACTCACGTTTGTAAGAACTGTAAAGGAATCTCTTTTTTGCAGCATAAAGCTGCAATAAGACAATGCACTATAGTTAATATACTATATTTAATAACTACACTAGCTATACTATATTTAATATATTGAATGGGTACAGGATCTGCAGGAACATCAGATGGCAAAAGACAAGACAGTGGAGGGAACGAGATGCTCTGAGCAGTGTTCTGCTGTAAAACACTAGGTTGTGGCATTCATATGGATGCCAGTTTGAAACGTACCATAAGGCCTAACATTGTTGTTGACCAGGTGGTCATAATTTGTTTCGCTGGTGTATGTCATCTGCACCTTTACATGAAAACATTGGAGATGCTGGGAATTGTTTGGTCCACTATGCAGAAGCTGTCAGCCTAATCATGTTCATCACCCTTCATCTTTGAAGCATACATATTTCGGTTTTATCTGCATCACTAAGTTAAGCCCAAATCTTTATGATTTCTTTAAATTAAATCAGTTGTTTGTAATTTGATCTTAATGCTGACCAATTCGAAAAAAAAAAGTATTCAGCATCAGTGATCATGTGACAATGTCATGTTGTGCATAAATGCCCCTGGCAACTTGACAACTGTCTAGCCAGTGGGTGATTGTTAAAATTTGGCCATTCATTTCGAAGGTTAAGTGTGCCTACACAATGGCTTGAGCCCCAGATCCCACACAGTCTCTGCAATGTCAACAGAGTAATTAGAGACTCCAGCTGAGAAATGAAAGCTGTAGAACTACAATCCACCTTTATATGTTTAGTGTCACCCTGTGGTGCGTAGTGCACACTGCAGCATGTTTTCCAACACTAATTACTGTAGATTCAAGAACACTACTCCCATTAACACAGGTCATCCAAAATATGTTTTTAAACATGATTTAATTTGAAGTGCAGATAGTTATTTTATACATATGAATTCAATTCCACTGCTTATTTCACTGGAAAGCTAATGAATTTAGAGAATGCTAGATTCTCAGTGAGGTGCTATCTTTTGAGAGCAGAACTGCCAATGACCCCACTGTTTTGCATGCTATTATCAGAGAGGAGTGAAGCAGAGCTTATCTAATCTGTATGTTTATGTATACACGCTAACTCTCTGGTCCATTTCTTACTGCTGCCATGAGAGTCAAGGAATGCAAACCACACACAAGCATCACTTGAGGGTCAGTCTGAAGTAAGCAGTGCTGTACAGATCCTGGGCTTTGGTTTCTCCACAGATGGTAAGGTTTCTTTTAATTTGATAGCTTGTTATAATCCTGGCGTGTTTGTTAATATTCAGTGAACATATGAGTAATAGTGTTCTACTTAAAATCATGTACTCTAAAAAATTGTACTCTTGGTATCCGCTCTGCTTATAAGGAAGTCTGACTTGATTATGTGTGTTGCTGGACAAACACAGATGCTTCTTTGTGAGCAAGACTAACATTGGATCAGTGATCAATTATTTGCACTTGGACAACAAAAGTACAACATCAGTATGATTTGCTTTTCCAGTGCTGGTAGAGACACAATACTTTTTCTTCTCTTGGTAACTCATGTTAGGGGTTGCAACATTGAATCTGATCTGAATATTAGAGCTATCACAGTTTTTAGTTTAAGAAATAAAAGTACCTGGAGAAAGCTCACACAGCCATGGACAGGACATGAAACAGCTAAAATAAATTATATTCTGGGAATATAATACAAACCACAGAACTGATGTATAAACTATGAACATTTAATGGAACTGAACAATTAACACCATAAGCCATGCATAGATTTTTTTTTTACACCAGTTGAAATGTTTGCGGTTGCATTTACACATTAAATGTGGTGTTCAAATATGATTACTACTATTTTTGATCATACATTATTATTGCAGCAGTGGTGTTTCCAGCATGAACAGGGAGAGCTTGGCATTGTGTGTATTACTCATTGTGTTGGGTCTGATGCTGATGAGATCGGCACTTGGTCAACATATGGCAGAAGAACCCTGTTCAGTCCAAATCCTTGTTCCTGGACTTAAAGGTGAACTGTTTTATCAGCAACATTACTCTGACACTTTTTACTCCAGTTTTGCTCTAGTTGATCAATAGAATCTTTCCTTATTTAATAGTTACAGTTAGCTCTGGATAATATTATTCACTTTATGCCAAATGTGCCAGCTAATATGAATGAGTGCATCAGTGGCATCAGCGGAATGGAAATTAGAGTAGATAATTTTTTTTTTTTCAAAGATAAGTGTGTGTGTTTCTACAGGAGAAGCAGGAGAAAAGGGGGAGAAAGGGGCTCCTGGGAGACCTGGCAGAGTCGGCCCACTTGGAGAGACTGGTACTATGTGAATTTATTGCGTTACGCGAAACTATATGCAAAGCCACTGATTCCAATGCTAATGCAGATAAGACGAATTTGAGTTAGATACAATGCAGTTATGTGTATAGACTATAATGACTACAAGCTTCTTTAGGGAGTACGGAACTGCAGAATGGTTTTGAGTCAAAAGGTTGCCGAATGCAATAATAATAACTGCATTCAAGTGTTAGGTGCAATTGGAATTAATTGATGTTTCATATTATAAAATTAGTCCACACAATGTATATTAATCACATTCAATCCAATGAGCTGGATGATTGTCAGATGCTTGCTTTTTAGCTTTCAACAGGAGCTCTGAGGCTGCTGTTTTTAAGGAATGGAATTGGTTTAACTATTGCTCTTATTACACCCCCCTATTTAGGCCCTCCAGGTATCAAGGGACAAAAAGGTCTCATGGGACGTTATGGAAAAATGGGTCCCCCTGGATTAAAAGGTGAAATTGGCTAGAATTAATAAAATCGGATGTGCTTTAGAAAGCCTTATCATATAAAATGTGTTACATTTTAACAGGATTAAAAGGTGATTTGGGAGATCCAGGTCCAAAGGGTGAAAATGGAGACCCAGGTAGAATCTTTATGATTTTGAGCATTTAGTCATCCAATACAATTGCCTATCACATCACAATTGCTTAGTGACATCTGGCTTATCACATCAGGGCTCCCTTGTGAGTGTGCTTCCTTGAGGAAGATGATTGGGGAAATGGATAATCATGTTGCTCTGTTAACCAATGAGCTGAAGTTCATTAAAAATGGTATGTTCTTACAAAATAATTTTATTCTCAGTACATTCGCTCATACTATGCAAAGCATGAATTTTTGCTTCATCACACTGCATTTAATTCTTTAATTGTAAATTTGATTTGGTTAAGTCAGGTAAACTCTAAGCTTAGCTAACTCTCTGGGAATGCGTTTTGTTTTTCTGAGACAGTGGAAGGATGGATTACATTGACATTTACAGCATCTGGCAGACACTTGATCCAGAGTGACTTATAATTAGGCTGAGACTAGTTCATGTTAATGTTAAGGTTAATGGGTCCAACAATAACATGTGTTTGCAGTAATAGGGTTTAAACTAGCATCCTTCTAATTAATCAGCAAGAACCTTAACCTTTGAGCCAGATGTGTAATTCCAAATGTTTTTAAAGACAATACAGTCTAAAAAAGTGACTTAAAAATGGCCAGTCATAGTTTGTCCATCTCTGTTGCATTATTGTGTACGCTGGGTGGTGTAGAGTGTTTACAGACATACCAGTGCTCACTTTTCAGCACTGCCCTCCCCTGCAGCTGTTGCTGGAATCAAAGAGATAGATGGTAAGATCTACCTGCTGGTGAAGGAGGAGAAGCGTTACAGAGATGCTGAGATCTACTGCCAGGGCAGAGGTGGGCACCTGGCCATGCCCAAAGATGCCAGTGCTAACAGGGCGATCGCAGGCTACATCTCAGAGGCTGGCCTTCGCAGAGTGTATATCGGCATTAACGACCTGGAGCGTGAAGGCCATTTTGTGTATGTGGATCGCTCGCCTATGACTACCTTCAACAAGTGGAGGGAAGGAGAGCCAAATAATGCCTATGAGGATGAGGACTGTGTGGAGCTGGTGTTCTCGGGGGAGTGGGTTGATGTGACCTGCTCCCTCACTATGAACTTTGTATGCGAGTTTGACAAAGGCCAGATGTGAGCGTCAGTGAGTGAGTGATTCCACTGGTGAGCTTGTGCAGCCTTCTAGAGAAAGAGTAGGATTAACTTCCTACAGTTAGTGGTGAATATTCACAGAGGCGCATTATGTGAGAGGAGTTAATAGATAATATTTTAATGTTATATCTTTAGTAAAAATATAATGTATTGATAACAGAAATTTTGACATTGAGTGCATTCAGTTTTTGTGATTGTACATACTGCACACTGTATTAGCACAGAAATAGTGTGACCTCTAAATTAAGGGGCTCCTGTTATGTTACTTTAAAAATATAATTAGCAAGAATCTAAAGCTATAAACAGGTTGGGTTATATAAATTAAATCTTTAGTATTTGTAAATCACAGTAATGTATTACATTTTTAATACTTTAACCACAGTGTTTAATAAATTAAAATGTGTTGTATAGCCTGGTCATTTATATATCTATATATCAGGGTACCAATACATTGGTGCAGGGGAACACTCACAATGTGACACACTGTAGAGACACCAATTGACCTAACACAATGACAGGTCAGGAACTGAACCCAGGTCTGTGGAGCTGTAGGATAAGAGTGCACCACTGTGCTACCAGTGGACTTGACAAAGGTCTAGATCCCAAACTTGCGAGACTTACACAAGATCAGCAATCAGCAGACATATTGTAATCTCAAATTATTGACCAAAGTATTGTCACTTTTGTTGAACACAATGCAACTAATTTTGATTTTGTAGGTGGAAAGACTAGCAAAGAATTAAAATGTAATTATTGATATCATTTATAATATGTTAGTTCAATAACAGTTCGATTATACCTAGAACATGTCCTGTGAGTATACGGTCTGTGCTTTACACCATATGTTTACCCTTTGTATTTTACACTAAAGTGGCTCCTTAACATCTCACACACACACACACACACACACACACACACACACACACACACACACACACACACACACACACACACACAC
>JAVSBV010000147.1:4106568-4118047 GCA_033117975.1 Parotocinclus spilosoma | reverse complement strand
TATTAATTAATTAATATATTAGTTTGATTACATTAATGTAAAGTTCTATAGACATCCATGTGGTGTTATATATTAATTTGGTGGTTCAGTCCTATTCCTTTTTATTTTAGGCAATTTACAATGGACAAATCTTGCCTAGGACATATGTCAATAAATATAAAATGTTTAAATAAGAATAATAATGGGCAAATTACAGTAGCCAATCCACTTAATTACAAGCTGCAAATTCTCTGGCAACCACATGAGGGAGACAAAGACACTCCTGGCTAACACCATCAACTCACGCGCTCCATGCATTCCTCTGTTTCTTCAGCCTCTTACGTAATGCAATGATGTCATTTTTTATTTCAAAGTAATCCAACGTTTTGCCACTAATCTGGAACAATATTAAAAGGATTTGTTCCTTCTCTCAGAATAATGAATGCAGAGCATTTGTATTGCATGCTGCTCTAGCTCAGTGGCCTGTAATAAGATGTGGTTTTGGGTCATTTATAGCTCAGAGAGTAAGGACTGTGAAGTATGCAGCTGTTATGGCTGGATGATGTCAGCATTATGGCAGAAGATGAAAGCAGCAGCCCAGTGTGTGTTGTGTGTTTTCTTGTTCCTGTGACAGATGTTGAATGAGGTGTGTGGAAAGTTGAACTGGAAAGGAAAGTGCAGTGGAACACGGTTGAATGAAGCAACTATTGTCACACATATATGATTTCTCTTTGACTTTGTAATAGGTGAGCAGGGGACAGACAGTGCTTTTTTTCAGAAAGCTTAAAATTATTTTGACTGCTTTTCCTTAAATGTATTGTTGATCAGAGAAGACAAATCTTTTTATTTAGTATTGGCTCATTGAAAAGTATGAGGTAATCTATGAGGAGTGAGTTAAAAGCAGGTTTTTCTCAACAGTAGAACGTAGGAACATCCCAGTGGGCACACAATCTTGATATGACGTATTTTTATGGTTGGGTTTTTGTTTTTGGCAACATAAAAAAGAGCTAAACTCAACTGCTAACTTTAAGTCTCTTTTTGGCATGATATGACAAGAGAGCAGTACAGCAGTGATTGGCCAGCAGTTGCCATCAACCATACAACTTAGAGGGTGTGCAGTGACAACTCCACATTATCATGTGCACCAGTATGACAGCAGTTCCCAGCATGATGCTAGTGCCCATCAATGGAGAGGCAGTGACAGTGCACAGTGAAGGATCTCCAGTGTCACCCATCATCAGCATTGTGCCAGTACTCTTCAATGGCATGGCAGTGACAACGATGGCTAACAACCCTGGTCTTTTCCACACACATTTTCCACGATGCAATCTTCTAGGAGAAAACTGGAGTTCACAGAGAAAACCTAGGTGGACATGTAAATTGATACATTTGTGTTTGAGGGTGTCCGATGACATATGAACATTTATCCACCTGGCAGACACATGTGGTTGCAATGACACTCTTTCTTCGACAGCAATTATTATATTATGCTGATTGTCGAGGCAATGTAGTGTTGTTCATGTGCTACTATATTACTTTCAAAGTCTGGAACGGACCAATGGTTTAACCAAACAATCATGACTTGCAACAAGCTGGCACCAGTATGCACGGGACAAGGCACCTGTCTTTGTTGCTTCCAGCTTGTCCAGTAGCTGTACAGGAATCATCCAAATTTAGTTAAGATTTTTTAATTAATAGTGTGTTTTTAACTTATCATAAGTGAATAAAAAGTCCTGTATTTGTTGGGGAATAAGTTTAGGAGCGTGAGTGTATGTGTGTGTAGTCAATGAGGTCGGGTCCTTTTTTTAAGTCTTGGTCTCCTAAAGGTTTTTTCTTTCCACTGTACCCTTGGCTTGCTATCTTATGGTTGTGGATATAGATAGTTGTAACGCTGCTTTGAGAGAATGCTCCAAAAGTACTTTATAATTCAATTTGTCATAATCTGAAAACTGTCATGCTGTACATTGCTAAAAGAGTAATCTTTTGATCGTATTTACAACTGTTATATAATGTTCAAGAACAGCTGTGTTAATGACTAAATTAATTGGCAGCCAAAAACATCTTGTTGCGGCATTAAAATTTGCCTTGCTGCGGTATAAGATACTGCATTATTCAAACCTCCATGTATGGCTCTGCTATTAAAGCATGATGATGCACTCTTCTTCCAGCTGAGCTTGATTGGTTCTGACTGACTGCATGAACAGCTAATATATTGTTATCTAAAAAATGCAACATTAGAGTTGACTTTAAAAGGTTTGATTATACTTTAGTTTACTTTCAAAATATAATCAGTATTATTATAATAATAATACAGTATTATTATAATACAGTATTATTACTACAGTCTCTTCTGCATATCACAGTGCTTTCCGATTGTATTTAAACCACTGACACTGATGTTCCTTTTTCTCTGTTTTGCCATGAAGTGTTTCATGAACTTTTGTCAACATTAGATGAACTGCAATCTCAGACGAACTGTTATATCGGCTATTGGTTGGATCATAGTTTTTATTCTCTTGACCATCAGTTGCAAGGGAAGAAAATAGTCAGGTATTCCTTAGAGCCCATGCTAGTGGGCTTGCAAACTCCACAGCCTTAAGTGCATTCTAGTGGAAGCCAGAGATCAGTGAAGTGCCCCTGAGCTGCCTCTCTGTGGAGTCAACTAACAGCAGGTGAACAGTAAAAAAATACATTAAATGTTCTCTTTGCCTCTGTTGGGACAACAACAGCTCAACTTGATACCTATAGTGAATATTCACCACCAGCTAGAGGATAATTGTCTTTTGTGTGGGATTTAATGCAGACATGCATCCTCCTGTCAAAGAATCATTTTCCCAACTTCTTTTCCCATAGAGCTCTCACTCCCCTTCTCCATTCCACTCCATAGTCTTCCTCTTTTCATTATTAACCATCTACTGTCTGTCTAATACTAAGTTATTCTCTCTGACTGCCTCTCCTTTTAAAACTGTTTGTGCTCCCATTGTTTGATCCACTATGATAAATAAAATGAATGCTGTTAGAAATTCATGGCTGCTCTGTTTCATTAATAAATGATCAGTTTGCTGAGCTCTCTGGTGATTGATAGCTTGTGCTAGAGATGTATTGGAACCAGATGAATTCAATCCAGCATCAGTCATTGGGGAGCCACAAAGCAGTTCAACTTGTGAAATATTGAGGTCAATAGAAAATGTACAGCATATGAGAAAAGTGGAAGAGCAAAACAGTTTGTGAGATTGACCAACAGTGGCTTCGCAACTGACAAACTGAATCAAAGGTATTTTTTTGGTTGATAACTGCTACTTATTCAGTGTTGTTGTTTGCTACTGGACCTGAAGTCTAAAAGTGCAAGCTTCAACTATAGCAAAACAAACCTGTTTTTAATGCACCACATGAGTATTTGGGTTCTGTTTGACATTCTACTCCTTGAAGAGCAAATAAGGCAGATGATCTCATCTTTTTTGTCATGTTTGTCAAATGTGTGAGAACATTTTTGGAATGTTTAAAAGCAAATGTTTCTCAAGGAGAAAATGTGATGCATACTATCATGAAATGATTCAAGGAATCTGGAGGAATTTTAGTCCATAAAGGGCAAGAGCACAAGTCTAAACTGAAATCCTGTGTTCTCTGATCCCTCTTGATGCACTGTATCGAGTACCATTATTCATGGTGATATAAACATATGGGCAGGTCATTCTGTAGCAAACCTTTGTCAAGCACTAAAAAATTAAACTACATTCACAAACTCCATTTAAAACTTTACTATGCAAAATGAAGCCTTATTTTATTCATGTAAATTCTGTTTTCAGAGACAAACCAAAACACTATTGAAAAAATGTTTTATGGACAAATTGGACCTCTTCTGTAATTCCTCCAAGTTGAAGTGCAGGATTGAATAAACAGTTAACAAAAATGGTTAGTTATTTCTGCACAAGGAATTCACACCAGACATGAAGCGATGGGTTTTGTTTCAGTAAATAAATGGCCAAATATCATATTTTTTTTCTTATTTGTTTAATCTGCTACAACATGCATTGCTTCATATTATATCCTTCCACTTAAAATTCTGCTAGCTGACACTGTGAATGCCTGAACTTAAATGTAAATTATAAATTCCTCATGGTACACATTACACCAGAAACAGTCTTCAGTATAATCCTAAATATTTCCTTAAAATGCTCTTTAATACTTCCTGCTATTGGTGATGTGAACAGCACTCACAAACATGGCATGATTTATTAGTACTCTGTATTGACTAATGTGGTAAAGACACTGTTATGTTTTTTTTATTTTTACATTAGTGATTGTATTATGAGAATTCTTTCACACAAGGGATGATCATGTGTCCAGAGCTGGATCTGGATTCCAAAGAGGAGCACCTTTATATGGGCTGCCTGTAAAGAACTCTACTGGCACTAATGTGAGCTTGACACAGTCAAGGGAAATTCAACTCCGTCACCAGGATTGCTGGCTCGGCTGTTATGCATTAAATGATATGGCTGCAATTACATACTGAATGACCTCATAGGATGAGGTGATGTCCTGAAATGCTCTAAAAGCTTAAAAAAAGTTCCTGACTGTCAAAGCAAACCAACAAAAGGTACATTTATTTTTACAGTGCTTGTAAAACTGTCATGTTATTTGACTACCAAATCATATTTGTAACCACGAAAAAGTGAGAATTACAATCATATGGCATTTCTGCTTGAATTACAATGAATGCTAGTGAATAAAATCTCAGCAAATGTAATATATATTTACCAAACTTACCATAACGCTTAGAATGTGCAAAAGTTTTCACCTTCACGATATTCTGTTACTGTTCATTGTAAAATCTTTAAATTAAATTAAATTAATATTTTATATTGCTACTTGCAAAGTGCATATATAAATATGCTCTAAAAGCCTTTTGTACAGTGAGTGTTGGTCTTTATCCCTATCCTTTTAACAAATACATGATCTAGTGAAGCAACTTGGTTATAGCCATTGGCTAGTTTATCAAGGCCTACATACCAAGGGAAACTGGCCTTTTTATTTTTACCACATTTACTCCAGTAAAACAGGAAATTATGCATATTCATGCAAAATAAATTAAATTACCCAATACCATATAAAAACCAGATCAAAAAGGTTATATGTTTTTGCAAATGTGTTAAAAAATGAAAAACCTAAAGTTTGCATAGACTTTTAGTATTGAATTTTTTTCAATGCTATTATAATTTTTTAAACTATATCGGACTTTCAATGGTCACTTTTCTTGTTTTGGTTGTAAGCAAATAAGCAATTTGACTGAGGCATTGATCACATTTACTGTTGCAGGAAAAAGAAAGAAGAGATAGCATGGAATGGCAAGATCCTCTGACCCAGAAGTAACTGTGATTAATTACTCTCCTTTGAGGACAGCATGTTCCAGGTCAAAGTCAAAGGGAAGGAAATGGCTGGGGTGTTTGTAGTCTTAGAGGATTTTATCATGATGTTGAATCTGTCTATAGATCATATAAGGAAAGAAAACACATGTTCAGTTTGACCTTGAAATTCTGCTCAATATTTGACACAGTTGACCTATTGGAAGGTTGAGAGTGTGGTTATTTTTTTATTTGAAGGAACAAATGGAATAATAAGAACATAAATATGCACAACTAGAGTGGAGAAACATAAAAAGTTTTCAAATCTTCACCCAGTATCTTAATTTTCACTAAGACTAGCCACCCTATATTAGAGCCTTGCCAACACACTATGGCTACTGTCCAGTTTATAATGCCATATAAAGGTAGTAAAGACGTACTTTTAAATTTACCTTGACACTAAGACATTGTTACATAACACAATTTGTTATGTAATGGTAAAGAAAATCTAGGTAGTAATTCAGTCATTGATTAGGTGTTTATGTATTAAGTACAGGATTTCAGTATAGTTAATCATGACACCAGATAGGTCCTGCTACTGGTACCACTCCTGAGGGAGATACCAAATTAGGTTATAGTCCTGGTTATAGCCCTGAATTCAGATAGTAACATACTGTAAAAATGAGACACATACGCTTTATTATTATGTACATTTGAATAATATCTCAAGATTGTTTTTATTCTCCCCATCATGGTAATGCTAAAGTTCCTCAACAGTTACCCAATATTCTCTTCTGTGTGCTGTAGGCTACAAGGTTACTCTGTACAGTCCTGATATATGCTTTTTTCATCAACATGCAGTGAAAGTATGCTTTGGATTATTTAACATCCTCGCCATTCATCCCAAAAAGTGTCTGCAGTTGCAACAGCAGGAGGATGAGAGACCAAGAACTTCAGCCATGGTAAAATGTGTCTGTGTAGCACTCTTCTTGACTAGAGGAACCTCTGAGACTTGAGCTTAGGTCTCTGTGATGTTATGTTAGCATATTTGACTACTGCCACATCTTAATGTCTAACACAGTATAAGTAATTCAATTTCAGTATCACAGCTTCCAGTAAGACATTGACGATTTTAAAACCTTTTATGGCTCTCCACTCTAGTTGTGCATATGTGTATTCTTATTATTCCCGTTGTCCCTCCAAATTAAAACAATAACCACATTCCCAACCTTCCAATTGGTCAACTGTGTCAAATATTGAGCAGTTGTGCATAATGTTTGCAGGCTTTTGTATGTAGATCCAAGACTGAACCACCACAACTACAAAACAATGTGTGGATTGTTTAGAAATGATATATGTTATATTTTCATTTTCTGTGTAATGTGGGTAATATACATACATTTCAAGTTCTGCTCTAATAACATAATTAGCAAAGGTGTTGTTGAATATCAGAGGTTTAGCCTCATAAAATGTGTTCATTTAGACCATGGTCTGGTAATCTTTTAACAATCTCATAACATTAAAGAACATGCACAATAGTGATTATTATAAGTCCATGCAATGTTACACCACTTTGAAACAGAGGGAGGTATTGAGTTTTATTTAAACAATCAATAACACACAGCATTGTGTTTAATGAAAACTATAATTTCAACCATAGGCAATTACACACTGTGTGCTGTTTTGGTTGGTATTTTTTGCGGTGGTCTGCATTTTCATAATAAAGATATTCTAATCTAAATCATTATTGACTGGGGACCATGGTTATTACCTTGTTAAGGGTTCCATCAATAGTTATGTTCTTTACTTATCACTTTTATTTAAATGATGCTGAATCAGAGGGGCTATATAACTGGTGAATGGCAAGTGCATAATACTGGAAATTCCCTTACTACTCTTCAGGCTAATTGACAGACTTATCATTGCAGATCAAACCAGTATTTGATTTAGTGACATACATGGTTGGCCTCCGAGTGGTTGCAATGTTCACACCCATTCAATTCACTACACTCATGTAAGGGTGCATAAATATCATGCGTTTTCCCCACATCCTACAACGCTCAATAAATATTCTTTCATTGAAAGTCTGTATTCCCTGTGCACACATATTGGCTGAACAATGCAATTGGCCTGTCTAACCATGTTTATTATCCACATCATAATACGCGCCTGTGAGCAAATCTATGTATCAGGAGTTTGACAGTAATATGTACATTGTGGCAGTAGTGTCGAGTGTTTGTAAGTTATTACTGCGCTACTATATGTGTTTATGGGTCTGTGTTGTGACATATAGCTCCAGATAATTTACATATGTCATATATCTGCTGATATCAATTATACTCCACGGGCAAATAATTGGTCACCTTGCTTGTTTATGATGGTAGTAACTTCAGGCTTTTACAGATGGCATTCCACGAGGATGATCGGTCTATAAATACCTGTGGGGTGTGTGAAAGGACTCACAGATTGAGATGAGGTGGTATAGTGAAGTAAATGTCTTAATCGATGTGTAGAAAATGGATTGCAAAATAGATTATAATGATTGGCACAAACAAGTTACTGCATATACTGTATGTGTGCCAAAGTAGGTGAATTTGCAGGTGTATTTTAGCATACAGTATTGTCAAAATTTGCAGATGTATTACTATTAGATATGTAATGGTCAGAGATAACCACTTAATGTCCACTTAGAATAAACCAGAACAAAATGTTTTCACTGAAAAAATAGATGTTGGATGGATTATGTATAACAATATCTTATAATAGCTTTTCTTCTTGACTATTTATAATACTGTAGTCTAGAGCCCATATAATATAATATAATATATTGTGTATCATATAGTGAATGTGTAATATTGAGTCATAGTTAAAGTCATAGCAAACTTTAACGAGAGTGCTTTTCACCACTGTCTAGCCGAGTTTCAGCCAGGTTATAGTTAAGTCCCACTCACTTTAATGGGTGGAAAACTAGCTATAGCAGCTATAGCTCAGAAACAATAACATATCTTCTTACATCTTCTAATATACTGTTGTTAAAAAACAAGATAAAAAAATCATTTCAGCAAATATACTGCTGAAACAGCTACTTCATTATGCAAACCAAAAAAGAAATGTTTATTCTTCTTGAACATACAATTTTGTCTGTAACTACGGTTCATTTAGAATGTAATGATACTAGCTGATTTATCAGTCACCTAAGCAGTTTCTCTTAATTAATATTGCTTGTTTTCCAATGTGTCTAGTCATGTTTGATCAATTGTCTTCCTCTTCCACCAAGTTTTGTGATAAAAAAAATCAAATAGGTATTGATTTCCTTATTGATCACCCTTTTCTCTGCCAATACAATATCTGCTCATTTATCTTATGTTCTTTCTGGCTACAGTTGCCCAGCTTAGGCTAGGTGTTTCACACAAGGTCAACTATAATCAACCCCTGAAGACTTTTCTATTGGCTAAGCGCACTCCCACAAGCAACCCCCCACCAGCAACTACCTTCCATAGTGGGCAGATCTTCTGTAGCCTACCATTCAATTACCGTTTATTACGGAGAGGATAGTCATTAATCAGCCTGAGATGCACAGGATTTCCTCAATGGACCATCGAACCACTTAGGACAACAAAGCCCATCTATCTCTGCTCATGTTCCTTAGACACTTTAACTATATGTTTTCCCTTGATAAAGGTTTTAGTTGTTTCTTTCCAGCTCACCCTGTGTTTTTAACATTAAAGATTCAAATATGGTGTTAATTAAAAACAGTTAATGTGACCAGAAAGAACAAACAAATAAACAAACAAACAAAATAAAACAACATAATTATGAAAAAAAAAAAAAAACAAACACCACCAACAACAAAATTGTTTTTTTTTGTTTAATAAGGAAGTAGCCATTTATATAAAGTGCAATATTTAAAATAAGTTCCAGTGTTTGTTACAGTGTTTGGAAGCAAAAGCAACGTATTTACACTTTGTGGAGGAACCTATTTTCTTGGCTGTGTAGAATATAACAAAAATCAATGTATGTACAAAAACACAGGGTGGCAAGGCCTTGGTATATGTAGCAACATAACTTAATCCAGTTGGATCCAAAAACATTCTGCATAACCTATACTTGTCTTATTTTTTTCCATTTACTGAGGTAAATTGTCATTCATTGTTGATACTTACTGTTTGCCTGCCTTAATCTAAGGTAATTATATAATGCACACAGGAGCTAAGGACTGTTGGACTTTACTACATAAAAGTAGATATGTATTAGTGAAGGTGCACTTCATAAACCTTACACCTAAAAAGGTCATAATGGATTACATATTAAAAGAAACATGGATTGATACATTAGAATGAATTTCCTAGTTTTTCCTGTCTCATTACTAGCAGACATGTCTCCATCACAGATGCTGTGATGATATGTGCCTTGCATCTTGTATTAGCAATTTATCACTAACAGCTTACAACCGTGTTAGCAAAGAAGGTTCTAAGCTCTGCTGGTGATTATTGTTCATGCTGAATTCCACATTTTAGAATAAGTGAGGCAATTCCATTCTCCTCAGTGGACACTGCCACTCTTATTTAAGACATAATGTATGCCAACATAGCCCGAGCCTCCACCATGTGCAGTCTTCTGTATAAGGTTCACAGCATGCTGCTCTGTCTTGCTTGATTTCCGTGTTTCAGATCTGCCATTAGCTTTATTTCTTTCATCCTCCTCCCCATTTCAGCTCAATTGGATGGACTTTGGAGCAGTCACACTCCTGGAAGTGTTGAAGTATGCAATTTCTGGACTTAGCTCCTGCCTATTGAGACCCCTGCTGGGACAGCCTATTTGACTTCTGGGTAGTTAATTGTCATTTATTACAATGGGTGAAGCAAATCGCACAATTTTTAACAACCTTCTAGTTTAAAGGACAGGTTATTAGCATAGTACTTCTGGTGACATTCATCTTTTTAACTACATAGTCTCTGGTCAAGTCATAACAGTGCAAAGCTTTCCAGGCACTGATATATAGAAAAGGCTGTTTTAAAAGAATGTAACACATATAAAAATAAGTATGCTACCTTACATTTGGAATTGAGATCCCTGGAGTGATTTCTCCATTGCTGTATCGTTGGGGTTTTGATTGGGGCCAGGGCATTGCTCATACCATGCAATAGTATGGGAACTGTGTCATTCACATCATCGCTTTAAACAAATTGTGGAAATTTGTATTGTGACAGTAAAACATTGTGCTATGAAATACGAAGCTAATGCTTTATTTCATGGTGTATGATCCTGAACAGCTAATGTAATGTAATATAATAATAGCTGCTTTATATATATATATTATATTTAACTATTTAATAATTCATAATTGTTGTCAGTGTAAAATTAATAAATTAATCTATTTTGATTTTTTACTCCTAAAGTATTTAGAAAAAAATATTTTTATAGTGTTGTAGTATCTGTATTGTATTTTATACTGCTATGAAATGTTTTTCCTCTTCTAAAACTTTAGCAAATGTTTCAGGGGTGACGGTTTCAGCAGTAACAATGTTGAGCGTGACTTTTGAACAAACATCAAATCGCAATTTTTATATTAAAACGCACAAAAGTTCAGTAAATTGCAAACAATTTGAGTTCTGTTCTGACCATGTTTCTAACTACTCACTCATCTCACTACCTGATCTAAAATGCATGTGCTTTATCAGATGTTCCTGTAAAGTCAAAATATTGTTCATCAGACCATCATAAAACAGGGATTTAAATTTGTTTTTAATGTATTATCTGCTTTGCAATGTGAGGAACCAAAAGAAAGTTTAGAGAAAACGGCCAGAGCAGAAGGACAAACATTTTGTTTATATATATATATACGGTACTGTGCAAAAGTCACCATTAGATTACAAAGGATATTGCCAAAACAATGCTATAATGACCATTTATCATTATTTATCTTCCTCTTTGTTCGAATAAGTTCAAGTTTATTTATTTATATAGCGCTTTTTACAACGTAGCATTGTCTCAAAGCAGCATATTCACAATATTACACAGTCCTAAAAGGCCAATCCCAAGTTGAGCAAGCCTAGGGCGACAGTGGCAAGGAAAAACTCTCTAAAATTGTAGGAAGAAACCTTGGGAGGACCAAGACTCAACAGGGGACCCATCCTCCATGGTGGCCTAGATGCTAA
>JAVSBV010000147.1:4083319-4098953 GCA_033117975.1 Parotocinclus spilosoma | reverse complement strand
GGGGGACGCTAAAAACCAAAACAAAGCCACGTGACGGTCGCAGCGCGCCGGAGCGGCCGTGGCGCGTACCCTTACACCTTCTGTATGTGTATACACTCATCAGCCATAACATTAAAATCACAATTGAAGTGAATAACAATAAAGTGTGATCTTCTGGGAAATGTCCATCAGAAACACTGGGTCCAGCAAAAATGTTCAGGAATGGTTTGAGGGACATGACATAGAGTTTAAGGTGTTGACTTGGCGTCCAGTTTCCTCAGATCTCAATCCAATCAAGCATCTGTGGGATGTGCTGGACAAACAAGTCCAATCCGTGAAGACCTAGTGACTTACAGGACTTAAAGGATCTGCTGCTAATGACTTGGTGCCAGATACCACATCTTCAGAGGTCTTGTGAAGCATGTCCATACATGTCAGAGACTTGGCAACATGAGGGGGGCAATACAATATTAAGCACATGATTTTAATCTTTTGGCTGATTGGTATGTTTATGTACGTGTATGCCGACCAGAGGCATCACTGTTGTATTTATTAAAAAAAAAAAAACGTGCTTGAAATTTTTCATTTTAGACTTGTTCTTTCTTCTTTTCATGCAGTAAATGTGATTTCGTTTCAAGAGCCATGTCTCTGAAACAGGACTGCAATTGGTTGATGACCACATGGAAGCACATTCTCATAATCAATTAGCTTCACTTGCTTCTGTGCCCAAACAGATGAGTGTTGTGGGCAAGGCTTAGTGGCTGGGGAACCCTGATTGTGTGGCATTTGTTAAGCTTTGTTAAGGGACTAACATTCTTTGTATTGTGCGTGAATATAAATTTAGAAACAGACCATATCTTAGGCTTCTAGAAACTATTTGGAAGAAGGTCCAATATAGCTAGGATAGCAGGGAAATCAGAGAAAGAGAGGTAGAGAGAATAATAAGAAACATTATGGCATTATGAAGACACATTGAGGCTTGTTATTAATCCACAATAGCTGGCATCTCCAGTTGTCATCTGCAAGCTTTATATCATAGTACAGACAATAGATTAAGAGATTGTACAAGACAGTAAAAAATCCATTGTGCATGTGTTAAAGTCCTTTAAGTGAGGAGTGACTTAATTTTAAAGTGATTTAAGTTTGATTTGAAAGTCATTACTTAATTAAATAGACCAGACAGGAGTGCTGGGACAATCGTCTCAGGAGAGCATGATTAATTTCACCCAAGAAATAGGAACTGGGTAAAACATCCAATGACATAGCAGACAGGTTGGTAGGCTGCTACATGATTCCAAATAATCAGTGTTACTACTTGTACTTGAATAGCTAGCTAAAAATATTACATCTTATTCCTCATTTTACGTTAGTAGCCTCTCTTGCACCCCGAAGAACAGATGGATGGACACACTGTTGATTAGAACAGAAAAACAAAATGTTTACAATGCTTTGTTCATACTTTAATGCTATATCACTGATCGACATAATTACAACAGCCATGCTTTGCATCAATCCCCCATTTTGTTCGGGAGGTTTCTATCAATCCCTTAGCCCACCTATTGGTGCCATTTCTTTTTTTTTGTGCCATGTGGTAGGTTTTTGTAAGAGGTGGTACAGGATGCAGTAAAGATTTGTCATGTGGCCATGTCATATACCTTGTGCAAGAAGCTTAAGATGATTTATAGTGCTTATTTCTGAAAGTGGTAAAGCGAAATTAATCACCAGCCCACCTGACGCCTGCTGCTCAGCCGTGATAAATGACGAGCTGTTGGCAGCAGACAGCATCCCGTCCACACCATGCTTCCTTCTCAAATAGGCTGGCCTGGGGCACAGCCCTGCCAGATGCCCCTCGGATGCCTGCTCGATGGGGATAGCAAGATGCCCTGTTCTCTCCATCCCCATTGTGTCGCTGAACTGCTGGGCCTTAATGAGCTGAGCTGAGATTGGAATTGGACAGTTCGGGCTAGTGCTTCTTAAACTGTGAAAAAGTTCAACGCATTGTCAGCATGAGATCTCAATCTTGCTGACAGCTGCAGTGAGTCCCGTAGTGACATTTAGCACTGAAAAGCAAAAGAATGAAAAAAAATCATATGGCTTTTTTCTTATCTGTATTTCTTTTGCTGACATTGATGAGAGGGTTTTCCTTATGATATTACTTATCCAGTGTCGTGTTTCAAACTTTACAACCCTTTGCTCATTAAAGTCTCAAAAGTTATAAATCTGTAGCACCTGTAGAGAAGCTGTAAAGTCCTAAGGCAAAGAAAAATGTCAACACCTTTAAATATGGTTAAAATACTTACATTCCATACCCACTTAATCCAAATCAGGCTAGGGTAAGACCAGGACATCATTGGCAACAAAGGGCATAGGCGGGAACCAATCCTGGACAGGGCACCAATCTACATGCACACACACTGAGACACATTAGAGATACTAACCCAACAAGTTTTTGGAAACTGGAGTACCAGAAAGAGTCTCTAGAGATGGTGCTTACCACTATGCCAAAGTTCTGCCCATATAGTAATACAGTTGTATAACTAAATATAGTGATATAGTGGTGTAATTGATGGCTATCTTATATGCTTATATGCTTCAGAACTGTATTCAGCTATTTTCATGAACCAAAAATGCTACAGATATAAAAAAAAAAGGAATTATCCATTGAATTATCCTTGTGTTAGCTTTTGTAATTGTTAGGGTTCTTACCTTCGCCCCGGAGCGTTCGGCCTTTCTCGCCGGTCACCATTACAGAGCTATCGGTGAGGCGGCTTTACAAAGTATATCCAGGGTCCGATTTATGACCTGATTTCGAACACCTGCTTCTCCGGCTATTTAGGTGCGGGTTTTAGCACTGTTCGGTGCCAGGTCGTTTCCATTCGGTACGCGCGTGCATCTTTAGGGATAGTGGGTTACGTTCGGGGGCTTTTAGTGCCGATGGATACGTACTGGGGGAACCCCCGAGGTATTTAGTATTTTTAGGGGCACTTTGAGGGTCTCCTGTCCCATGCTCGTACGCTCCTCGCACACCTGAGCTCACACTCCTCCGTCGTAGCCACCCAACGAGCCTCACTCCAGCCGGCTGCCCGTACTGAATGGGACGCACCCCAGTTTGGCTCCAGCAGGCAGTCTTTACCTTGTGCCATACATGCGCCCAAGCTCACCCTCACCCCCTGGCGCGTCGGTGCTTTTCGCGATTTGTTCGTGCTTTCTGCGCGCCCGAGTTAATACTCGTTTTCTAGCGCCTCAACGCTCTCTGTGCTCTCTTGAGCCTTACTCTAGTTGGCTGCCCTCTCGATCTGAGACACACCCTGGCTAGAGTTGCCACCCGGCTGCGCGTTTGAATTATATGTGCTAACACCAACCACCACATCTCGTAACAGTACATTGAACTCAACAACTCAAACATTGATAAAAAAGGGATGACAAAAGGTTGAACACTTTTATGCATGCACAAACTAGTTCATAAATGTTCACATGGTACATTAATATGTACAACTATTACATTTTTTGAAAATCAGTGCATGCATGGCAGCAATTCAACTCTAGTATCTGATGAAATTCTTCACACTCATACTTTAGTCTACTTAAAGCTGTAATTGATCTATCAATTTCTGAACTTAAAATATTAGTATTGCTTTGTCAAAAATTATATAAACTTGTGATAAATGCCAAAGTCCACATTGTAATTTTGGACTTTTTTCCATGTTGTTTGTACATGGTCCAGATTTTAGAAACAGCTGATTGGGAACAACCAACATCTTTTGCAACATTCCGTGATGATTTACCTTTTTCAGTTTTATAATTTTTTTATTTGTTTCTACTGACATATTTCATGTTGGAGCCATGATTCATGTCAATCCACGTTGTGCAACAAAACTGCAAATAACAGATGGATTCCATAATATTTTTCCTCTTCTTGATCAAAAAACACAATTGTGACTGACTACAACAATTATATTTATTTCTTTTTGCATTGTTTTGTTTATGCCAAAAGGTTGGAATTTTGAAAAAAAAAAGTATTTTACTGCAAAGCCTGACATGTGCAGAATGTGGCTTGCCATTGTCTTGCTGAAATAAGCAGGGCCATATCTAAAAAATACATTGCTTGAACTGCAGCATATGTTGCTCTAAAACCTGTATGTACCTTTCAGCATTAATGGTGCAAGTAACAAATGCCACAGGCACAAACACACCCCCTTTTGAAATGTGCACTGATAACCATCCAGACAGTCCTTTTCCTATTTGGATGTCGGTTTTAAATGCAGTGCTGCCTGAGGGACCAAAGGTCACAGGCATTCAGTGTTGGTTTTTGCCCTTGCCGCTTATGTGGTGCTATGACATATTGTAATGCAAAAAATATATAAATTGTGCCTCCCATCAAATATTTACATCACATTAAGACCAGACACAACTATTACAAGGACTTGTGCATTATAATGGTCCATCATTCATGAAGCTCTATGCTGACGTTCAGCAGAAGAGCGTTAGTCAGTGCGTGATGAAGTACGGGTAATGCAGACATCACCGAGTGCTTCCCAATTTGTAATTCTCTTTATTTCTGCAGGTAAGCTGGTTAAAAAAATATTCAATGCACAGAATGCAGTGGAAATAACCTATCAATATTTTAGAAGGGAAGATAATAAAACTAATGAGTAAAGTGAGTGTTTTTGTAATTGGTTCGGGTAAGTGAATCACTATGGCGTGTACCTAAAATGGAGGGCGCGTGTCTAAGGCAACCACGGATGCGATAAAGTAAACCTACCCGCTGTCTCGACTTTCTCTATTTAGTGTCTTGTTTCCCTGTACTTCCCTCTCTCCATTTCCGGCTATCCCTGTTCCATCGTAGTGTTTATTTTGTTCCAGTATCGTTTCTGCCCTAGTTTAGCCCTATCTCCTTCTTCTTTAGTGTTCAGAGTAGAGCTTTTCCTCTCCAGTTTTTCCCTGTCTGTCTCCCTCCTTTTTTGGTTGCTTTGTTTGTTTGCTCGGTGTGTGCTCTGCTGTCTCCCTCATCCAGGTCCACAGCACTACCCTGGGTGTCCGCAACTCCTCCCGTGCCACAGTATCCTCTGATAATTGCTCCTCCTGCCTTTTGCCTCACAACACTCATTATCTCAATAAACCTAATTGTTCTGCATCTCCGTCTCACGTCCTCTCCTTAGTGCTATTTTTGATAATCTACATATTCACTGAAACATATTCACTGAAACTTTAATCCTTAATATGTCTTTTTATTTTTTTACAATTGTAAAAGCAGCTTTTTTTGCTCATTTTGCAAGAATAAATGAAGCTGTAGAATTTATTTATTTTTTTACAATTAATATTATTTTCAGCAAAGGGTTACACGTACTGTGCATATGCTTTTAAAATGAAGATAATATTATCATACTGTTATAAAGGAATATAACATTAGACATATATTGTTTAATATTGGCTCATCAAGCAAATATTGGCACACTTTAATTTTGAAATGTTTAACATATCCTTTATATTAGATAAACATTTATTAAAATATTTTACTTTTTACTTTTTTATTTAACTTGCTATTTTATTGTCACACAAAAAATGTTGGCGTAGACTGCTTAGCATCTCCTGATATAAATTACCTAAGTGGCTAGTGCCAAAAGCAGATATCAGATAAGCTGCGGCCATAAGCTTTTCGCCCACAGAGAGAATTCAGGCTCATTTGCTACAGGCTCGGAACAGGGGTGGCACTCATTGCACCCTATGCTATGCTGAGCTGCCCATATTTAATTGGCCTCATTAAGTGATTAACTTAGCAAATTTAGCTTTCCCCTCATGGGCAGCACATGGAGCACTACATCACAAATCGCTCCTAAATGCACTTCATTACAAAAGAACCCAGTGTTAGCATGGATCACTCTAAACACTAATGTCAGTTTGTATTATTCTGTCAGTCGAGTTTTCAAGAAATCAAGCAAAATCTGATTGTGATGGATTTATAAGAACTAGATGGATCATTTCACAATCACAATCTCCTTGACTGAAAACAAACAAACAAACCTCTTGTGTCATGGTGCTTACTGTACAGGTGTCATAGTATAATAATACATTTATCATAGGTGCAGGTCATTTTACAAGCTACAATATATTACTGTGTGTTTGTCATACATCCCTGCCCTTTAGAGACCATGCTCAATGAAGACTAGATGAAACAACAAAAGGTCACTATTATTTTCAGGCAATTTTGCTTTCAGGTTGTCATTACTGAAACACCATTTTCCTCCATGGCATCCAAATGAAACAGCAGGTAAAGTGGCAATTGCAGTAGTTCAATCATTAGATGTAGCCTCCTTGTTTTAACGACTACAAATGTGGCCCTGCGTTATGGTCCTGCATCAGAGCACGAGTGTATAAAAATTGGAGCCATCATTTTTCATGCAAGCAGTGACATTGCTGTCAGCCAAATGCACTCAGATAGCCTCTCTCAGGAATCATTGATATCTGCATTAGAGACCTTTTGTTAAAGGTCTCATCTAAATGCATAGAAAAATGCCTCACTCTCCTGTGTACTTCCTGCTGAAAAGGCAAACGGGGGCCAGGCTTGTACTTACTACCACATCTGCTGACTTGGCTCTTAAGGTTACTTTGTAGGCAGACAATGGTGTCACTGAACTCTGAGAAAAGCAGCCGCAGCATGAGGCAAAGCTTCAATAAGTGCGTTCACATGGTGGGGTTTTATTAGTCTGTTTGACAAGTCTTTCATCAAATCCTTGACAGCAAACCATCTATCTGTGTTTGCCTTAAATTTTTTACTGTGTTGTTGGAAAAATGTTGCACAAGGTTCGTGAAAATTGTTTTGTATTGCACAGTGAGACATGCATCTGGGATAATAGTCTTTTGACTTTTGCAAACCTATAGGCCTTATTGCAGCTCTGTATTTTTAGGAAACACACTGATACATGCAGCACAACCTACAGTAAATGTCCACTTGATACAGGATTATTGAACTCAAGTGTACATTCTCAGTGAACAGCATTTCAGAAAACATCTTTTTAAAGACCATCTTAAAGACTTTCCTCTAGGGAACTTGTACTTCAGAATTGCTTTGAAGTGAACTCTGACTTTGATCTTGATCTTAAATGAGTAATTTGCAGTTCTCATCTGTCTTAGAGCAAGGTGCCATTGATTGAGTTGTCACCTGTGTCTTACTCTAATGTCAAAGCTTCTCCGCTGGCTATTCTGCAACAAGGGTTTGGTTTCAAGACTATTTTCCAACCTGAAAGTTCTCCTGTGTTTAAACAATGTAAGAACATGTACTCGAATTTACCCCAGCTGCCCATCTGACAAATAATAACAAGCACTACAAATAGGTTTTAAAAGAAATACCACATGGTAAGAGATTGTGGTATTGCTGAATGAAAAAGGATAGAATGTCATTCAATATTATTTGACATGGTATTATCTTGTGTAGTGTAGTTAATTTTGTACTGTATGATATTATTGACTCATATAGCTGACAGAGAGCTGAGCGATTTTCCTGCGATGAACATGCAGGAGTTAAGACTGCTCCTCACTTATCTAGCAGAGCTATGATTTATAAAGTCTAATCAAATTAGAAATATGCATCTGCCTCTTCCACACATACATGCTTATCCCAATATTTCTCGTTTTTATGATGGTGGAGTTCATTTGAACTTATCTGCTGCAATACAAAAAACACCTCCAGACACAATAACATATTTTGCTTTGTGTTGTGTACAGTTTTCTATGTGATGGGGTCATATTTTTAGACATAGTTATAATAAGAAAAGTTGTTTTGTTTTAAATCTGTTATTCACTCCTAACAAACATAAGACACCAATAACGGAATTAAGTAAGTTGGCAGTCAACAGAAACAGCATCCCATGCCAAGTAGATTTTAGCTCATACCAGTTTGAAGCCAAAGTAATAATACCTCCAACCAGAAGTAAGGCTTTACAGCTATTTTCAAGCCATCATTAGTCCTCATAAATCCTAAACCAGCCCAGGCCACTGACAATGACAGCAAGACTGATGGGTTTGCTGTCGTGAATGTCAAGAGGAATGTTCTCTGGGCCCTTATCTCACCATTTTTCATTGTGTGCGAGACTTAAGGTTTATGGGTAAATACAGCCATTTGGATAGGCATTACTCTCTGATAACCAAGGGCACATTGATCTACTGTCTGCTCTTACAGGCAGTGAAGACAAGATTATGAGTGGATTCTTGTGCAACGGGCTGTAAGCTAAAGTCTGGTTCTAAGGAATCCAAGTGTATGTGTATGTTGACAGTTTGTACGGCATAATTTGAAATATTAAGGTCTCTTATACTTATCATCAGTAAATGTAATACCATAATTGTATTTCAGTTAAATGTGTTACATTTTGGGTATATTTGTTGTGCGGTTACTTGTTTGCACTCAGAGGTTTTCTTTCTTTGCCTTTCTACATAATAATCCTCTTGGAAGTTGCATCTCAGTGTTAAATCTGGCCTGATTTCTGCAAATAGCTCTGCTCACCATGGTTTAATTTGGCAATAGATCAAAGCAGGCCTGAATCCAGCAGAGGCAAATGTTAAGATTATTCCCCAGCCCCCTGTTTTAGCCAAACTCCCACTGGGCTCCTGGCCGTTAACGTGTGGCTGAAACAGGTTTCAGCAACAGCCATTAGCCTACTGATTACATATTTATAAAAGCTTTATAAAGCATTTACTGCTCAGTTCCATCAGAGTGTTATGTGCACAGACTTGACAGCCTTCCTCAGAGATTAGACTGAGATAGCCAGCATAGATTGCAGCCCGCTTAGATCAGCGTTCCTGTTGCTCTGTGCACAAAGTCCCAGGTTTTAACAGCTGTTACACAGCTGATAGGAATCAAGGCCAAGCTATTGGAGGAGAGGAAATTGCAGTGCAGTGTGCTGTGCTAAATGTCAAGGATGATGAGGTCATCTGGCCTGGCACCATAATGGCAACCTGCAAGTGGCATTCTTGCCAAATGCCCCAGAGTCTTGCTGTACTTTGGGACAATCTTCTGTAAAGGCTTGTTGCAGGTTCCGAGGTCATCTAAGTTTGCTCTTTAACACAATGAGAGCAAGAAACCCGGCATAATTATGCATTGCTTTTTCCTTGACAACCAATTGATGCAATATTTTATCTGTGGATAATATAAAAGAATAATAGAAATATAAAAATTACAACAGCCAGGGCTGCTTTTGACTGTATTTTATGTAGTCATGTATGTCTTTTTAAAGTGTTTTACATGTGCTGTACAAGTACCTTTCAGCTCCTTTCAAAGTAGGTGCCTAAATATGAACTCTTTCCATTTGCTACTGTATTTAAAACAAATCTATATACATATGTTATATTCTGTAGACTTTTCATATGTCTACACATACTGAGCACCTAATCAGCAACTATAATTTCAATCTTAAAATAATATGCAGTTATCTGATGACCTAATAGAATCCATATTGTAAAGATTTCACCTGAGTGGTCAAATGATTACTTAGAAATATTAAGGCAGTAAGTTTGCTTTATTAAGAATAAAGTTAAAATGTAGTGTGGTATTATAAAACCAGAATGGTTTTACCAAAATCTACACTTATAAATGGATCTCATCCCTCATTTACTCATTTTTCACCCACAGGTAACTCAGATACTGGGAGAACAAACTTCAAAAATGGAATCTGGGCTAGGAATTGAACTAAGGTTCTCTAGAGCTGTGAGGTAAACATACTAAACTAACAAACTTTAAACCAACATTTAGCTATTTTAAAGTTGTCTTTACTTATGCATATTTTGTGATTTTGTTTTATAAACAATAAAAGTTCTGCTCACAAAAATGAGGGAATATTTCATTATGTGATATTTCATATTGAAATATTTAATAATTTTGTAATCAGCAAATGTAAAAGATAATTATTGTAGCATAATAATAAAGCATGAAAAGCAAAATGTTTATACATCAAGTATGCAATGACGAACGCCTTGCACATGTTGCCGATGGATTAGCAGACCACCTCAGATCACATTCTGTGGATCCGTCTAGGAAAGGAATCACATTTAGTCTCCGGCAATCAATATAAATTTAGCATAGTAATGATTGTGCACTCTGGCTATATCTCTTGAGACCCAATGGGCAACGCTTTTGAGCTGAGTTACTCAGGCTTTACAGCCTTACCTGCATGTCTCTCTCTGTTTCTTTTACTATATTATTCCCTCTCTCAGAGTTGCTGTCTGGCTCTTGTGGGATTTGCATAATAAAAACTTCCCCTCGCATAAAATGGTGGTGTTTTGACTTTGGTGCTTCAGAGAAAATAAGAAATTATATGTATATATTCCAAAGAAATACCAATTCTGTGCAGGATGAGGCTATTTTAAACTTCTGAAACCGGTTTATTTCTACACTTCAGATCAAGCATGTGGCTGTATCTTAGATCTAAAGCAAAAATGATAGCACTTCAAAAACATATCATTTTAAGTGTATGTTAGGCAAGTACATTAAGGATTTAATATGTGATGAATGCAATCATAACTGGTGATTCATATTTCAGGAGCAGAGAAACTTCTCAGAGGAAGGCTGTTTATATGCGAGTGAGAAAGTACATTCATAACTTAAATCTTTAATGTATACATGGCAAAGTGTCAAAAGCAGACATCACTTGATACTACAGCATGATAATTCTTATGTGCAGTCAGTACATTTGTTTTTAGGTTGATCTAATAAATAGTTGCATTGCGACAGTAATCTTTTAATATGTACGCTACTGGTTAAAAGTTTTAGAACACCTCCATTATTTTAGTTTTATTGACATTTAGGCACATAACAGTACTTTCCAATGAATAACCTGGAATGATGCAAAGGTAAGCAGTACACTGACTAATGCTATGTTATCAAAATGTTATCAAAACCTAAAAATAATGTAAAATTCAGGGATATTACTATCAAACCCTATATATGAATCTATATATGAATCATATCAGTGTTGGAACTTTAAAGACAGCCTGGGGCTGTGTTCTGTGTTGTTACAACCTCTGGAACAGTATTTGGGCAATACCGCACTACAGTGTATACTTGTCAGAAAAAAACGAGCTTTCACTGCATTTTTCAGTGCAGTACCCTTTAGTCAACTGATGCTTGATCAAGGGTTCATCTTACAGCAAGACAGTGATACCATAGTGTTTGTCAGAACTATCAACAATAAGACACCAGGCTTCAAATCATGAAACTGCTAGCACAGTTTTACACTCAAATCTCGAAGGAAGTGAGAATACTTAGGAATTTTCAACAGTGTCGGGATGAACTTCACAAAACATATTTAATTTTCAGAACACTTTAGTGGTGTTCTGCAAATGGTGGCAAATCTACATTCTGTTATACTGAATAAATCCAAGAGTCATATCCATTTGTTTATTTGTTATTTATTAACTGCCCTATAAAAACAAAAAACAATATTTACATTTATACATATATACATTTGTTAGCATACTTCTGTTCCTCCAGAAAGTGACCAACACTGGACTGTCCTTACTGTTTAGGTAATTTGTTGGTCACCCTCTCGTTCTTTTTTGTTGTTAGCTTCTTAATGCAAGACCCTGTTGGCTGGATATTTTTTGTCTAAGAAGTAATGGCACAGTATTGGTAACAAGTTTCAGTTCTACTAATCTAGTCTTGGACTTATTGCCCTGTACACATATAATTAGTCAATGTATGATAAACACAATATTTACATTTACATCATTAAGTAGACGCCCTTATCCAGAGTGACTTACAATTCATACAGTCTTGCAATGCAAGCAATTGTGATAAGGGCCTTGCTCAGGGACCCAACTGTGATAGCTTGGCAGAGGTGGGATTTGAACCATTGACCTTCTGGTCCATAGTCCAGTACCTTAAACACTAGGTATTTATTATATGCATATCATTATTTATTACTATTTGTTTTAGTATGCTATTTTATTATGCTGACTTCTAATTAGTTTATTTAATTTACTATAGCATATTTACTACTTTCTTAGTTAGGCTTATCAAGCAACCAATATCCAAATCACATTATCTCAATTGTTATGTATTTTACCTATTCTTGTGGAAGGCTCCATGTTTTTGCATTAATGTAATTGTTTTCCAGTTAGAGTTAAACATTGGTAATTTACAGTGTTTACAGAGAGAGAGCAAGAGAATGTCAGCTGCTTCATCGCAATGTAAGTTGTCTAACCTAAGTGAGAAGACCTTGTTTGTATCATGCGGGATCCCTAGCAAGCAAGCTGGGATATAATGCAATTGACAACCCGCTGTTCCTGACATTAATAAAGATGGAAAACGTACAGGAAATTAAACTCTCACTTTCCCATTGTAATGAGATGATATCCATCACCCAACTGTTTACTCCGCAATCAGATCAAATGATCAAATTAGAAGCCACTCAGCCCACATGTGATGCTGCCTTTATTGCCTGGGAGCATCACTCTTTAAAATGGATGGCAGATGAAATAGGATTTAAAGACTCTATGTTAATGATGGACGGTGACCCACTAAATGGAAAGAGAAGCTGGTAGAGTGACCACTGCCAGAGCTATAACATTGAATTACATTACAGCAAGGCCTAAGTCACCAAAGTCACCACAAGTACCACCTCCAGCACCATCCATTCAAACACCTCCCCCTTCTCTCCCCTCCAACCCTCCAAATACGCAAGTAAATGCAAGTAACCTTGCATGAATGCACAAATGCATAAATGCATGGATGGATGGATATTGTTAGGGTTCCTACCTTCCCCTGGTGTGTTCGGCTGTCCTCGCCGGTCGCCATTACAGAGCTATTGGTGGGGCTGCCTTATATCCAGAATCTTAATTATGTCCAGATGCCAAACAGCTGCTTCACGTTCTATAAAGGTGTGGTTTTAGCACTGTTCGGGGCCAGGTCATCTTTATTCCATCGGGATTCCATCTCCGTTTGGTTCGTGCGTCCGACCACCGGCGTCCTTCCGCGTTCCGTCCGATGGACGTGTATGGGTGGGTAACCCCAGAGGTATTTAGTTTGTTAGGGGCACTTTGAGGGTTTTCCCGTCCCGTGCTCGTGCGCTCCTCGCATGTTCTGAGCTTGCGCTCTTTCGTCGTCGGCACCTACCTAGCCTCACTCTAGCCGGGAGTACGTTGTGAATAGGAAATCCGGTCTGGCTTCTTCACTTCCGAGCTCACACTTATCCTCTGGCGCCTCTCGCGATCTATTCGCGTTCAGGCTTCTTGCGCACCTGAGTTTATTTAGGTGTTCTGGCACTTCGCGCCTTTTGTGTGTTATTTACACTTGTGCTACAAGCGCGCCTCAAGCTTATATGGTCGCCTTTTTGCGCTTTGGCCACTTACGTGATTTCTTTGCGCCCCCGCGCTACATGCGCGTTCGAGCTCACGCTCGCCCTCTGTTGCTTCGGCGTCCTCTGTACTCTTTAAAGCAGCCACCTGGTAGTGCATTAGAAGTATACGCGTCCCGGCATGGCGCTCCGGCGCTTTTGCGCTCTCTTGAGTCTGACTCTAGTCGGCTGCTGACTCGAGATATGCCTCGGCTAGAGTAGCCACCGGGTAACACACACTCTATAAGACGTGTCCCGTTGTGACTTTCATTTAATTGCATGCACATTCGAGCTCACGGTCGCCCCCTGGCGTTTGGACTACCTCCGTGCCTCAAGATTTAAGAGACGTCCCAAAACTGTGCTTTCTGCACGTCTGCCCAGACTGACGCTTTGGCGCCCTTTCACGACCAGTTTGCGCGTGGCTCCCACTGGGGAAGCAACCTCGGTGCGCCCCTTTATCCTTTTGGTTTTATTATGTTAGGAGTCTTACGATGGAATCATATAAAGTGAAGAAGATCAAACACTCACGTCCTTCGATGAGCTTTCCTTTGTAGACACAGAGGTTTTCTCCTCCACAGTGCTGCTGGAACACCTTCACCTCATCCTTGACGTCCATCAGGTCATGGGAGAGGTGCACACTCTTGCCAAAGTACACCATCTTCACCAGCACTGCCCTGGCACGAGACACCACCCGCTGGACACCCATATCCTGTACCAGGGAGTACAGGAACTGGTTCAGGACAGTACTTATACCAGTCCTGGTACTGGGCCCAGTTATACAGACCTGAGGATCAGCAGCATCGCCCGGGGTGGTGCTGGGTCGTAACCTTCTCCCCCTCAGTACCCCGTTCACCTTCTGCCCATTCTCCTTCCTCTTGAGCAGTGGTGGTACAGGGGTGACGTAGTTATTGATGACGGGGAGTCGGTACGGGGAGGCGTTACTGGAGAAGTCTGTTAGCGTAAAGTGCCTCGGGACATCTCTCTCCATCTACGGCACGGAAATCAAATACGTTAATAATCAATATTAATATGTTAATAATCCTCCATAATTACTGTAGGCTGATCTGCTCATGCCTATGGTCCCAGTTCACCTGGCAACCCAAAGCTTGTTACTATAGTGTGTGTGTGTGTGTGTGTGTGTAAGTGATCCTCAGTGCGGGGTGCACTCCCTCACCGTTGAGCCGTACAGCTGATCGGTGTCATTAGATGACTCTTGGCTCCTGTAATGTGAGGAGTTCCGCTTCATTGACCCCGGAGTGCTGGTGCTGTTCAGGGGCTTCAACCGAACCGGACGCTGCATTTTCTCCGGGGCCGTGTTAGGTCTGGAGTAGCCGAGCTACACAACCACAACAACAACAACAACACAAAAACAGATCAGACTCTGCACCAAACTCGGAGCACGTTCTTTAGATGTTTCTTCTTTCCTTTCCTTTCCTTTAGGTCAGGTCATGAACATAAACCTGAACTGTTATGGACTGGAACCGTATCGCCTTTGGTGACAAATCCAGGTTCTGTTTGGGATCTGATGACGGTTCCAGTATGGAGGCCTCATGCTAAGAGTTCCATTCCTCCCTTTGCTGTGGAGTGACACACTGCCCCAACTGGTGGTGTGATGATTTGGGGGTCCATCGCTTACGACAGCCGGTCACCTCTTGTAGTGATACGAGGGACACTAACAGATCAGCCATACATCCTTCTAAACGCCAACGGACGCCGAGAGCTGTGGTCTAAAGCACACCCCTGATGGAACTCCTGCTCTTGTGAATGGTTTGGTTCTCCTTACCGAATCTGTAGAGTCGGACGGTTCTGCTTCTGGCCCAGAATGCCGCGTGTGCCCGTTCTTTGGCCTCGACGGTGGGCGTGGGGAGAGGACCATGACTGTGTCCTCCTCATACCTGTTCGAGCGCTCCAGCTGTCATTAAGAGGATTCAATTCAAAGTCCTAAAAACATCTGCATGGCATTCTGAAACAAGAAGGAAGTCAAGTCGTACCTTTATTTTATGAACTCGCTCTCTTCTGGCAAAGTCCTCCAGCTTCCTTCTGATCTCTGTCTGATGGAGGCGCTGTTCAAAGGAAACTGACGTTACACGGATCCGTCAGAGATCTACTGATGGAAAGCTAACGTAGCTAGGTCTTTATTTGTAAGCGGCTACAGGACGATTGGGGGATTAATAATCTAATGCTGATATCTGTATCTCTGTTCAATGCTCAATGTTCAAATCTCAATTAAAAACAGATTTATTTACTCAGGCTTTTGAATAGGATTTCCAAATGTTTACTGCACTTTCTTTTGTTTTACCCTGAGGTGTTCCGGTCTCTTCTCTCAGAGCGGA
>JAVSBV010000147.1:4072572-4083219 GCA_033117975.1 Parotocinclus spilosoma | reverse complement strand
ACAGTGCTTGACTGGCCAGCCAACTAGCCAGACCTAAACCCCATCGAGAATCTCTAGGGTATTCTCAAGAGGAAACTGAGGGCCACCAGACCCAACAACAAAGAAGAGCTGACAGCAAGCATCAAGGAAATCTGGGATTCCATAACTCCCTGACAATGCCACAGGCTGATTGCCTCAATGCCACATTGCAGTGATTAAAGCAAAGGGATTCCAAACCAAGAATTAAAGACTGACATATTGTTTTGAAAGTACTATATATTGATAGATTTGATGTGATCCTAATTTTTTTTTATGCAAAAGCTAAATAGTTTGGGCTGATTTCTCCACCGTATTCTAATATTTTGAATTCCTGTTTTCATGGGTTTTGTGAGCTGGAAGTCCAAATTATGTAAACATAAATAAATAAATAAATAATTGAAATTGATTAAATTGTGAACCCTGAATCTATAATCTATGAAAGTTAAACTTTTTGAATGGAATTATGGAAATGAATCAAATTTTCCATGATATTCTCATTTTTGGGAATGGGTCTGTACAATTAACATTAACATGGGCTCTTATAGAAGAGCTATTTTAGTCCACAGAGTTTTAAATAAAACTGCATTATGAGCAAAGTTTGTGATTTTCCTGCTTTTTCTGTACCAATGCTACACTTTTGTCTCTTATGCCTCTCCCTGACTTTATTTTAAAGCTAACAAGCTTTCACTACAGTACTACATATTGTAACCTTTGACTGCCTCTTGAACTAAATGTGTGCACAGAATTAAAGCCAGGAACTGTAGCACAAAGGGGAAGGAGACTGGTGATTCAATCACAGCAATAATAAACACAATGTTACCCTTTTGCATTAGTTCTCTAATTTACTTTTGTATTAAGATTATAATAATAAAGGATACACATTTATTTTACTGCTGTAGTACAGACAAGACTGTTATTTTAGATTTTCTTGATCACATTGTTTTACATTAGATTGTTATTCAAGGCTTGGACTGAATAAAGAAAATGTATTGCATTATACATTTTGAAATGTCAGTGAACAGAATATAGCTAAATATACTAATATGTTCATTATTACTACATTATTATTACTACTACTATTGTTATTATTATTATTATTATTATTATTATTATTATTGTTATTAGTAGTAGTAGTAGTATTAATATTATTATTATTATTAGCAGCAGTAGTAGTAGCATTTAAGTTATTTTCACTAATGTTTTGAAAAGACGGCTTATAGCATAAACTCAAACGTTTCCCTTTGCATCATATCAAATTGATGCTGTCAAACCACTGAACAGCAAACAATTTAAATTCGTTGACAAAAATGGTACAATGTACCCCATTTGTGCTGCTTTTCAATCAGCAACAGTTCTATACACATTTTAATATTACCTTTACGTATTAACAGAATATGTTAAGTATATTTTCAAAGTGTTTTTATTTATGTTCAGGAGCATTCAGTATTGTGGAACCTCATTTTATCTTTGCTTGATTTTAACACTCATACTCCATTATGTTACAATCAGGTTTTTAATTTTTTTGTTATAATTCTGATGGATATGGTGAGCACTTTTTCCTCTCCTGTGAATCTCTAAGTACCAAATTGCATATTGTCCCAGTTTTTCAACTCCCTTAGGTTTTTGGACTGCGTGATTTGCCTAGAAACTATGCAATGCAATGTAATGTAACGTCACATAATCCCAGGGCTCTTTATTAGTTAGAAAAAATGGTGAGCAAAGCAATGAAGTGAAGCCAAAGCCACGCTGTAGGTTTTGTGACTGCATTTGTTGGAACATAAAAAAGTAGTGATCCTGTTGGTGGGAATGAGGGATTTACTGCCAAAAGCAAGTATATGTTTGTGTGTGTAGTTGCATGTGACACACAGTATGCAGCATACTACAAAGAGTATTTAAAAAACACAATTGATCTACACAAACACTGCAAATAATTTGTTGTTACACATATCCTTTACCCTACCCTTTTTACCCCGTATCCTACCACTTATCTTAGGCACTGTCGAATTAAACGAAGTAAGATTTTTAAATTGTGCTTTGTTTTCACTCTGAAGATACACTTTTTGTCAAGACTCTATTAATCTTTAGAATTGTCTTCAGTAAGACTTAATAGAAAGCCATTTCTGCTTCTCTTTTGTACAATATTGTTAAGTCCTTCTCTGAAAATTTACATAACAATAAGCTTTCCTGTCGTGCATATGACGTAAAACATAACTTGGAGTTATCACAAGTCTGGGACTGTTACAAAACCAAATTCCCATCTTTCAAAAAGCTGTTTCGATTTGAAGATAACCTGTGCATACTATGATTATCCTGTACAGCGCACATGATAATCTGCTCAAGTACTGACACTTTCCTCAGCCCCCTCAGCAGTTCTCTCACCATTACTCTGTCAGAAAGAATCTGAACAAAAGAAGCTGCCACCGCTAAGCATTGTTCTGAGCAATTCTCATTACAAAGATCAGCCAAAACATTAAAACCACTTGGTTCATACCGCTGTTCAGGCAGGTGTTATGTGTTAAATTAAATTTTACATGAATGCCTGGACCCAGGGTTTCTCAGCAGACTATCACCCAGAGCATCACACTTCCTCCATCAGCTAGTCTTCTTCCCACAGTGCATCCTGGTGGCACCACCTCCCCAGATAAACAGTACACACACACCCAACAACAAACCCAAACTCCTTGGACCAGACGACCATCTTTTATTGTTCTAAGGTGTAGTTTTAACACTCATAAGCCCATTGTTAATACTTTCTACAGTGGGCATGTAACGGCATGCTAGGCACTAGGAAGCACTTTACTTAGCAGAGGCGATGTAACTTGTGACACATTAATCCCCTACATTTCTGTGACTTGTATGACTATAGATTTTCTGTCCATTTGGAGCAGACAGTATAGGATTTTTTTTGCTCTCATACATAAACCTTGGGCACCAACACCTTGTCTCCAGTTTGTGCTTTGCCCCTTATTTAATCACTGCTATTATGTACTTACTTCTGCTGATTAAGAGCATCTTACAAGAATTGTTCTTTATAGCAGATGCTCCTAACACAGTAGTATTACTATGACATTCTTTAATTCACTCTCCATCGCTTAATTCTGAACAGAGTTGTAAAAAAGCCATTGCTAGTCTTTATGACAGTTTCTCCCACATCCAACAGGAACAGACTGTTCAGACTCGGTGTGTGTACTATCACAGAGCTTTTCATGTGAAGTTATTATGAAATAATTAATGTTATTTGTTTTATTTAGTCTGTAAATGGTTTTATTGTTTTGACTGATCAGTTTATGCTAACGTCTATTACCTTAATAAAACAACAATGGCAACTGTTAGAGGGAACTAGAAATATGGGGATGTTTTTCTTCAACTGTATATTATGTGAAGTCTATGACTTCATACTATATATTAACAATTGCACAGAGCCAGTGGACCCTGATGGCTGCATTAATGTTTGTGCATCACAAATCATTAAGTGCAAAATGTAGATCTTATACAAGATTTTGAAAGATTATACAGGACATATTACATTAGGCAAAACCCAAGTGTATTGTTTTACTCTTGTCTTGTTGAAAAACGGGTGCCTGTAGAAGTGACTGACTTTTGAATCAACCCTGCTACAATCTTATTACAACTTTAAATCAAACTAATTGGTAGAGTATGGAATATAACAGCTCACAAAAAGAAGGGGATATTACAAAATGAAGCTTTGCACACACTGCAGCAGCGATTGTGGCCCAGGATTTGAGGCTGTCCCTGGGCATCACTAAATTGAGCTCCCTCCAAAGACTTTCTATTGAGCTCAGGTCTGGAGACTGGCTAGGCCACTCTAGGACCACTCCTTAGTTGCCCTGGCTGTGTGTTTTGGGTAATTTTTATGCTGGAAGATCCAGCCACGACCCATCTGACATGACCAGTGTGCAAACTTGGTCATTAACTACAGGAAACGTCTGACCAAATATTAATTTCTGTTATCAAATACCTATTTCATGCAATGCATTTCAAATTAATTATTTAAAAATCATACAATGTGATTTTCTGGATTTTTAGATTCTGTCTCTCACAGTTAAAATGTACCCATGATAAAAATTACAAACCTCTCCATTCTTTGTAAAAACAGAGATTAGTAGTTGACTACAAGAAAAGTCTTTTCAGACAAAGGGGTAACACTAGCTGTTAGAGGGTGGGGTGTCCTAACTTTTCCCTTCATTATGATACATGTTTTAGTTCATATCTTTTGTTACATTAGTAAACAATGTTACATTTGTTTGATTACATTTAATCTAAAACTAATCTTAAACTAAAATAAACATAAACAAGACTGGACACTGATATGTGAACATTTCTTAATAAAGAGCCAACTAATGAAGTGTCCTAACTTTTTCACATGACTGTATATAAATGTAAGTAAATATATGGCTTAGAATTTTGTCCCAAAGTGACATAGACAGAAGCCCAAAATGCATTAACTTTTCATTATGAGTGGAGCAGTGGCTCTTGAGTAGATTGTGCATTCTCTGTGCACCCTATTCATTCTGAATGACGTGACAATGGCTGCCGTTCAATGACCCCTTATCTGATGCTGCGCCTCTGTCATTGAAGCAGTCAGACTGGAAGGATTAGGACCAGCTTACATCAATATGTTGAGGGATACGCGCACACACACACACACACACACACACACACACACCATCTATTAAGAGAAAATAAAAGAAACGCATAATAAATATGAGGTCAGTCATAACTACATATAGGGCTATGTGTTTTTTATCAGAAGTCACTGTAATAGCATACACCTGTGTCTCAATAGTTAGTTCTGAAAGATATTTAAATTCAGCCTGGCTTTTATCTAGTCCTTTCATGTTAGTGAACAATGCAGCTTTGCATTAGCTTTGCAATCTGATCTCCCATTAACGTGGCTCCAGTTTTCTGACTTCAGTCTTCTACACTCATGGGCCAGTTTTTTGTTCAACTGCTCATTAACACAAATATGCCACATGGCCGCAACTCAATGTATTTAGGAATGCAGACATTTAGACATGCTGAAGTTTAAACCGAGCATTAGACTAGGGAAAAGTCTCTGAATGTGGCATGACTGTTGGTTCTAGACCCTAGATGCAGTGGCAAAACCTAGGTGGAACCACAGTGAACAAGGCAGGAACAATCCAATCCATCATAAAGACAATGATCAGTACAATGAAAATATGCAGTGCGCAGCGGCTCTTTGGGCAAAAATACACCGTCGATGGCAGAGGTCATAACTCAAATAACTCATTAAAATCAAGGTATGCAGAAGAACATACCTGGCTATGTTCACACATCAGATGCACATGGTGGGGCCTTGCATTATCGTCCATAAAAAGAGAGTTGCTTCCAACTGCAGCAGTAAGCGATCCATTTCTGATGACGTGGAGCTTAATACGATCACCAGTGCTGATGGCAGCCCAAACCATGATTCCACCACCACCTAAGGAATTCTTTTCTCACATAAAACGTTGATTCTCCCATATTCCTCGTTCATGCAAGATCAGGGCATGATAAATGTCTGGCTGCAAACTGAACTGTGACTCATCAGAGAAAAGGACAGTTGACCTCTCCTCACAGGTTCAATGACGATGCTCATCAACCCGGCTTCTATGGATTCTATGGTCTACAGCAAATAACAGAATACATACAGTTGGTTGCCGGGAATGTAGTCAAGCATGATCGAGTCAATATCGTATGGTCTGGGTGCATAGCCATTGTACAGTGGCAGCAAGAAACTGTCCCTGCAACACCTGCTCATTCTTGCCAATAAGGTCAATTAGCAGCCATCTGTTGCTGTTGTTGCAGATGAGCGACCCTGCCCTAGTCTTCTTCATATTGTTCAAGTCTCTTGAAAGCGGTTCTGCTAACCACGCGTTGGGAAGTTCCAAGTGCTGTTGCCACTGTTGTCTGTGTTTGACCAGCTTTAAGACATCCTATGGCTCTCTAAGCTTCACTTTCAGGCAAATCATGTTGCAGAGGCATTGCAAGGGCTGAGAAACTGCAGGATGTGGACTTTCAAGATCAGAGAATGTTTAGATAATCCAACACTTTCAGTCTTTTATATAGTGCATTTTCACCAATTAAATAAGATGTTTTTGCATCTCATGTGCATTATAAACCAAATTTATTTCACTTATTGGCTTTTTCTGATGTTCTTGTTTAATAAAAAAAGATAAAATGCTTCTTTTTTCACTTCATATTCATTTTGAAATATTCCCTAATTTTTGTGAGCAGTGCGTGTAAAGAATTGTCATTTTTTATCATATAGGTAATTATACGAGTTCTTTAATTTGTCGTTGCAGAAAAAAAATAATCTGCTGAAAAACATTTTTTCACCTGTGTTAACAATTTAAGTTAGCATATACATTTATGCTGAGTCCCCAGTGTAAATCAGACAAACAACCATTGTGCTAAGAGCTCACTTGAGAGCTTTTTCTACCTCTGATTGTATCCTAGTAATACTGAATTGAACTGAAGGGTCTTTCAATCAAAGACAATCCTCTTAAGAATATACACTCAAAGCAAATACACTTTTCAGCAATTGTCAGAAATCATATAATGTGACTGCTAAGACATTCATTCAAGCACTTGTTTTGGAGACCAAATCTTGTATACCAAACTTGATTATTTTGCATGATGTAAGGTTAATAAACATCATAAAGCAAAAGCACAAAAGTGGTTGCACTTATGCCCTCAGACTTATTTTTATAATTTAAATAATGAGATCTAATCAATTGTCATACAAACAACATCCTCATTATAGAGTAATTTTATAGGTGGAGACAGAGAGAAAATGTAGCATGCTGTGTACAGATTCGATCTTTAAATAAAATAACTGGTATGTAAAATGCTTCAGCACAGGAATACATTGGCTTACACCAAAGTCTAAGACCGTGTCACTCACCCCGCCCAGAAAGCACAAAAGCTCTCTTATTTTTATTATGTAAGCTTCATTTATAATGATTGTATAAAACGACATATCAGAACCTGCTGGAGGATTATGAATTATCATCTGCTCCTAACATCTTGTATTTATAAACACATTTTCAGTATGCAGAGACTTTTTAAGATGAAAAAGACCGTCTTACTCATTTATTGTGGATATACATATAGAGTATCTGGAATATATTTTGCAAAATAGAGTTTGCCATTACTTAAAAATGGCCTTCTTATGCTAGTTACAGTGAAATAATGCAGATGGTACCATCACCTCCTCTTGGCCTCCTTCACAAATAAAAGTAGGATTTGCACTCAATAATGCTATCCCTCTTTTATACTGGCTCTCACTCTCCATTTAGCTTTTTGTCCTGAGCAGTCTCAAATGTTGGTGAAGCTCTTTCATTTTGTTCCTGAATGCTGTGTGGAAGGCTGGTGATTTTTCTTATTATTGAGAGTCAAAGGAAGCAACATTTGGGACAGAATTTGTATTTCAGCTTCACCGTAGTATCAAACTACCTCTTCTCTTTATTTGGTGGTCATGTTAAAGGCTTTTGGTCAAAGTGAAACAGCGAGGGAAGGTTCTTGAAGAAACTGAACTACAGCAGAATCTTTTATAAAGTTCCTACTGAGCAGAGAGCTTCCTCATCAATAGCTTATGCTGTCAAACTGTGTAAGGAAATGAAGTACGCTGCTTTAAAGTGTGATAGCAAAAAGCAATGGACTTGCAGTAACAAGTGCGCTGCTGTGATGTGCAGGGGGGGTCATCGTACATCAAAATTGCATTTATACCTGAATACACATCGTACAGTACACAAAGAGGTCATGATGCATAGCTTTGAGATATTAAAGAGTGCTCTCCTTGTGAAATGGCAATAAGATTCCGGTTCAGTTATTTTAAATCTGTTTTTAAGGAAACAATCTAGAGTTTTTTTGAAACCTTTTAAACCAAATACAGCATAATCGGTGTTTATCAAAGATAATAATTGTAAACTTACATAACTTTAGTGCTTTCCAGCAACAAAAGAATGGATCAGTATAGATCAGTATTGCATGCAATAGAAATTTACAATGAACATGAATATTTCAGTCAACTGTATTTGCACATGAATCTATATAGTTTTACCATTTATTATATAACTTTAACAGGACAAAATGTGGTTGTGTTTTACAAATATAGCATTGTAAGCTTCAGTCATTAACACATTCATAATTTAATATGCATATTTATTCAAATGCTACAGAATCTTGAGGAAAGTATAACCTGCTAAAATTATGTTTTGCTATATAAAAATCAGGGGCTACTCTTTATTGGGCTTTGTATTGTCTATTTCTTTATTTACTCCAAACCACTTGCAGCTTTTAAGGACCTGAAATACTGTATATTCAATGGACGCCAGGTATGCAGTCCAACATGATGAACACCCTGTAGTATTATGGTATGTGCATAATCTGTATAAAATATATGCCAGACAGAAAGTGTGTGAGTGCTTGTGTACTAATGATGAGCCTGAACAGGGTCTCACATCAGGACATTGATGTGCAGAGGGCATACAAGGGGTCGATGTGCTACAGGCTGGCACAGCAGCATGCTGAAAGAGCACGCACACATGCAGTGACCAGTAAAACCAAATGCAATGAATGCACTCAAAATGGAATCCACAATTATAAGCAAGAAGTTAGGCATTATACATATAAACTCAGGCTGAGAATAATCCTAAACTCAAATCTACATTTTCCCTTCTTTCTTAAGAAAGAAGTTGCTTTTGCCTCAGACTAAACTTAAATGTGGTAATTATTTGATTAAGCTCATATTTAATTTAAATCTTCACTCACACAGACCGCTCCGTTTTTATTAGTCACATCGCAAACTTCCAATTACTGCTTGTTCACTGAATTTCGGCCAGTTTAAATTAGCCTCAGCCAGCAGCTGCCTGTTAATGTAGTTGCTGCTTTTTAAAATGTCGCGTGCCTGAATCGTGGCTTCTGGGCAATGTAGTTCATTCAGTCGTTTAGCCTGCGCAGCGCAACTCCACCACCCTCTGGTGGTACCTGGAGATGCTGCTAGTGCTCTCACTTCTTATCGTATTTCTTTTACACTGTATGTACAAAGGTATTTAACACATACACATTAGACCTAAAGGGGATTTTATGACACCCAGTTCTCAATCCATAGGCATTGAAGTTTATTCCACCTTTGCAGCTTGAAATATGACCAAGCTACCACCAAGTTATTGTGCTTAGTGATGCAAGGCTTGCATGAAGCTGCTCGGTTGTGGAAACCCATACCGTGAAGCTCCCAGGACAGAGTTTTTGTGCTTATGTTAATACTAAAGGAGGTTTAATAGTGGGGGTTAATGCACTGTGGAAGTGCTAATGGAACTGAGTGAAATACCTGAATTTCCTGATTAAGAGGTGTATCCTTATATGTTTATCCATATGGGGTATTTAATGTTTGTTTTCATTTGTACATGGTCTACCAGTGCCACACAAACTCGTGCCTTTAATTCACCCAGGTGAATTGAGGTAGCTCACGCTTTCCTCCTTGCCTGGTATAGCTGACACTTTAGTGTGATTTGACATTTTTATAATTCTGCTTTTGCGTGCCATTCTTGAGCATATGGTCAATGGCACCCTTGTAACCTTGGAAGGTGCAGATGGATATGGTGTAAGACTTGTGTGTGGGAGGCTTTTAGAGCATGGCATGTGTAGCTCCATTTTCTTCTCCTTATTCATTCAGTCTTGACTACACTAAGAACTCCATTAACTAACGTCTCATTCTCTATGGATTCTGCACTGAGTTGTTTGTGACAGATGTTGTTGTGTCCTAGGCAGCTTTTACATTTACTTGAATGATAAAAGTACTCAGGCACGGAAAAAGGAACCAAGATAATTGAATGAGCAACAATTAATCTTTCACTTACTGAATTATTAACAGGCATGCAAAGCCAATGAGGCGAGTAGATTAGCCACCTGACAGGCAGGTGTTTGATAGCTACACTCCTGAAGGGCAGATCCTTACCTTGCATTTTTAATCATGCCACTGCACAGTTGAATGAAATATCTGATTGCTGCTCAGGTCTTCACTTTGTCTGGCAGGAAATGAAATGATGCTGTGTATGAAATGAGAGCCTTCGGTCCCCAATGAGATGTAGTCAGAATCAACTTGTTAGGTTACCTATACAGGAACAACAGCAGTGTTGTTAAGGCAGGAATCCTGATGAGGACGTTGGTGATTATCATCATAAACACCATCTGGTGCTGCTCCCCTCCTCACCTGCCCAAATGCATGATAAAATGAGGAAACAATCGGGTAATCCACTGAGCATGGAATTGTGAGTTCTGGGGGATTTACATTGCATATGATTTATTTTGGAAGATATGAGTGGACAGATGGAGACTGCTGTAGGCATTCAAAAGATATGATTAAGATTTTCCACTTATACGCAGAGGTGGGTTGAGTAGCAAAATGTTAATCAAATGCAAACACTATTTAATGTAAAAACAGTTTACTTAAAAAGTAAAGTACTTAAAAGTATTAATTCAAGTACAAACCGGATTCCCAAAAAGTTGGGACACTTAACAAATTGTAAATAAAAACTGAATGCAATGATGTGGAGGTGCCAACATCTAATATTTTATTCAGAATAAAACACAAATCACAGATCA
>JAVSBV010000147.1:4052835-4067165 GCA_033117975.1 Parotocinclus spilosoma | reverse complement strand
CTTTGGACTGTGGGAGGAAACCGGAGTACCCGGAGTAAACCCACACAGACACGGGGAGGATATGCAGACTCCACACAGAAAGGACCCAGGTCTCTCCACCCTCGGATTGAACCCGGGACCTTCTTATTGTGAGGCAGCGATGCTACTCACCGAGCCACCGTGCTGCCCCCTTCTTTAGATGAAGCTGGCAGATGGTATTGCTCAACTGTATGGAGAGGTCACACTAAATATTAGCCATTATATAGTATAGAACCTATTTTTTTCTACAAGTAAATCAGTTTTTTAACTGCATACAAATTCTTGTATTTCTGAATGCAATTATTTATGGTAACTGTACTGTTGCTAGAACAATTATATATCTAATCTAAAGGTGGTCCAAGACTTTTGCACAGTACTGTACATACACTGCTAACATATACAGTGGTGTGAAAAAGTGTTTGCCCCCTTCATCATTTCCTGTTTGTTTGCATGCTTGTCACACGTAAGTGTTTAGAAACATCAAATGAATTTAAATAGTAGTCAAAGACAACACAAGTAAACACAAAATGCAATTAATAAATGAAGGTGTTTATTATTAAGGGAGAAAAAAAATCCAAACCTACATGGCCCTGTGTGAAAAAGTGCTTGCCCCCCTTTGTTAAAACATACTATACCTGTGGTTTATCACACCTGAGGAGATTGTCCCTAGCCACACCCAGTCCTGATTATTGCCACACCTGTTCTCAATCAAGACATCACTTAAATAGGACCTGCCTGACAAACTGAAGTCCACCAAAAGATCCTTAAAAGTTACACATCATGCCGAGATCCAAAGAAATTTAGGAACAATTGAGAAAAAAAGTAATTGAGATATATAAGTCTGGAAAAGGTTATAAAGCCATTTCCAAAGCTTTTGGAATTCAGCAAACCACAGTGAGAGCCATTATTCACATATGGCAAAGACATGGAACAGTGGTGAACCTTCCCAGGAGTGACTGGCCGCCCAAAATTACCGCAAGAGCGACGCGACGACTCATCCAGGAGGTCACAAAAGACCCCACCACAACATCCAAAGAACTGCCTCAGTTAAGGTCAGAGTTCATGCCTCTACTATCAGAAAGAGACTGGGCAAAAATGGCCTGCATGAAGAAAATGGCCTTCCAAGAAGAAAACCACTGCTAAGCAAAAAAAAAAACCATTAAAGCTCGTCTCAATTTTTCCAAATCACATCTTGATGATCCCCGAGACTTTTGGAAAAACATTCTGTGGACCGATGAGCCAAATTTGAACTCTTTGGAAGGTGTGTCCCATTACATGTACACGCGTAAAAGAAACACTGCATTTCAGAAAAAGAACATTATCCCAACAGTAAAATATGGTGGTGGTAGTGTGATGGTATGGGGCTGTTTTGCTGCGTCAGGACCTGGAAGACTTGCTGTGACAAATGGAACTATGAATTCTCCTGTCTACCAAAAGATCCTGAAGGAGAATGTCTGACCATCTGTTCGTGACCTCAAGCTAAAATGAACTTGGGGTCTACAGCAGGACAATGACCCAAAATACACCAGCAAGTCCAACTCTGAATGAATGAAGAAAAACAAAATAAAGACTTGAGTGGCCTAGTCAAAGTCCTGACCTGAACCCTATTGAGATGCTGTGGTATGACCTTAAAACGGCTGTTCATGCTCGAAAACCCACTAATGTAACTGAATAGAACAATTCTGCAAAGATGAGTGGCCCAACATTCCTCCAGAACCCTGTGAAAGACTCATTGCAAGTTATTGCAAACATTGGGTTGCAGTTGTGGCTGCTAAGGGTGGTCCAACCAGTTATTAGATTTAGGGGGCAATCTTTTTCACACAGGGACATGTAGGTTTTTTTTTTCTCCCTTAATAATAAACACCTTCATTTACAGATTGCATTTTGTGTTTCCTTGTGCTGTCTTTGACTACTAATTAAATTGGTTTGATGTTCCGAAACACTTAAGTGTGACAAACATGCAAAAAAACAGGAGGAGGGGGGCAAACACTTTTTCACACCATTGTATAAAGGGGCCCTAAGTAAAACATTAAGGAAAACTGTCTATAATTATAAAAACAGGCTGACTAAATACAGTTAACCCATGTGTTAAACATGTGGGGTATTTTAATCATTTGTCCTACTAACTATTATACTGACCTTCTACAACAAAAATTTGAGCCCTGTTAGTAAACAAAATAGGGTCCCATAATGGGAAGTACTACACTATCCAACACTTATGATAAGTTAAGGCTGGGTGATAGAGAGGGACATTCATTGTCTTAATCCTACAGCACAGCAAAATAAAAACTATTGGAGATGCTTTTTAACGTTTAACTATCACCTGAATGTTGGTGGGCAAATGTACATGAGGCCAGTCAGTATGCCACTTGAAAAAGTAATGGTTTACGCCTAAAAGTCAAAGGGCTTAATAAGTGATTGTAGTTATTGTCCTACCTTGCAGGATTTCTCAACAGACTTTTTTCACCACTGTCAGTGTGAACACCAAATTACAAACACAAGCCTACTGCTTGTGTCCTGAGACAGGTGTCACAGCCGTGGAAGGTTTACACTTTTTCCCACCCAGATTTCTCTGAGAATATGCATTGGAAAAAATGTCTGACAGTTCTACATCAGTATGGATATCAAATTGGCAAGTGTTACATGGTTTTGCCGTCCCAAAATTCCATAAAGTTCACATAAAGTAAGCACAAAGCATCCTATTTTGTATTAAATTGACAGCTATTTAAAAATAACAGATTTAACAAGGCAATTCATTATTGATTCATCATAGTCTTGTGTATTAATAATATATCGCCTTAGTTATTGTAAATTGTATTGCGGCATTGCACATGCTACTGCACACATGCACTTATGTTGTATTGTGCTATTGCTTTCTGTAGCACCTTGGTCCTGGAAGAACATTATTTTGTTTCACTGTGTACTGTACTTCACTGTATATGGTTCAAATGACAATAAAAACCACTTAACTACCTGCAACTTCTGAATTGACTCCAAGGACCCATTAGTCTTTTAGGTTCCACTGTAATACACCTATAATACTTTTATAGGTTTACACTCATTTCATATACGGCCAAATTGAAAGTTAAATGTAAGAATAGTGTTGAAAAGTATATAACAGGCAGCACCATATACACTGTAGTACTGTAATGCTTGCATTATTTGTATTTGCTTTTTTGCATCTTGCAGACATACAGGGAGTTTATTCCATGTGGGTACAATGCACACCTATGAGAGGAATTGCTGTGTGTCTTGAGGTTGTCAGACATCTTAAAAACCGTCTGTAGGTGGGGACCTCTTGAGATGGAGGCATCTATTAGATGGCTTGTGATCCCATCATGTTTACCAACACTTTCAAGCCCCATGTCTTGCTATGGCCCAGTACTCTTAGTCCTGCTTTGAAGTGAATATGATCCTTCAAAACAGCCTTGTGGTAATTGCATCTTTCTTTCTGTGGCTGTGGAATATGGAGAGTGGACGCAGATTCAGAGCTTTCACTATGATCTCCAGCCTCTCCACAGCTCTCACTGAACTGAGGTAAATGACCTGCAGAAGAAAAGAGTTAGATAGGCTTCTGCCAGAGCAATTGGGACCATATTATTCAGCGCATATGATGCCAAATGAGCAAAGAAAGAGAAGAACTCATTATAAAAAACCCATGGCGAGTGAATGCACTTGTTTTAAATAGAAGTACAAGAGGCTTTCAGACTACTTCAAACTAAGCACTTGATGTTCCCCTGAACATTTTATTCATCAGACCACTGAAATGACATTCATGGATCAAGGCATAGTGCTCTTTTCCCAAGTTGGCTTAAATAATGAGGATTCATTTGCAGTATTTCTCCTAATATCTTTAGATTAGCATAAGTGAGCAAATGCAGCGCAACAAAACCGCAAAACAGACATAAAATTTTCATGTTAAATGCAACATGGGAAATGCTAAATGATCTGTAATGACACTTGATGTGTATTTTTCCACTGGCACATTTCTGTAATTATTTTAGCTATTCATTGCATTAAGTGTGAATATATGTTTGGTTTGCTTAATTACCCTCTTAGCTTTAACATGGAATGTTTTTAGACCCCATTCCCTGTTTCTTGGCCTGTAGATTTAAACATGATATATAATGTAAAAATTCAGCAGAATTTTCACAACGTTCTTTGCATTTTATTCTGTCTTGTGAGCAGTGATCTGAATTCAAGCAAATGACAGTATAAAGGAATTGGTCTGTGAGGTTTCGTCATTCTCCATGTGTGGCTTTGAGTGATTTGCTGAGTGATTTGACACAAACTCGGGGGAGACTGAGTTCAGATGCAGGTTGGGATGAGAGCATGTGAGGAAGGGTACTCAGTTGTGTTAGGATATTTGGTCACGGTTATCATTCACCTAACACAGCCAGTCAAAAAGCTGACAGGCCATGCACAAGTGTACTGTTCATGCGGGCAGTGTTTGTTATAATATGAATGTGGCATAAGTTAGTGGGAATTTCGAAACCTTGCTCTTTAGATGTTTTTGACAGTTCAGCAATCCAGAAATACTTGTGTGTTGGACAGCTGGTTTAGCTTTCCGACTTTAAAGAACTTTTTCAGGTGTGCTTAATAGCTGTGATTTCTTTAGTTGTAATTGCATCACATTCTGGCAGAGAAAACGAGAAAGTGCTTTTTACAAGATTTCAGTACTCTATTCATCATACATCAGGTATAGAATTCTAAAAAAATTAGAGAACACTTCTGTAGATCATATAATATTATGAGTGATTATAAATCCAGGCTAGAACTTGAAGTATTAGATTTTTTTCCTAGCATGAGCTAGACTTCACTATAGCATGGACCATGTATCATACCCTTTTTGAAGAACAAGCCAGTATCTGGGTCTTTACTGAAGGAAACAGATCAGTGACCACATTTGATAATGAAAGCACAAGCCACACCTTTGAACTTTATCAGCAGAGGAACCGTTGCTCATGTGTCCACCTCAGCCATGATTTCTAGATTGAAATTCCATCCAGCATTCTTAGGAAGCGCACACACTTTTGAAAGACACCTTTTATCTTGGACCCAGGCCTTTATTGTGCAGGTTTTGATTCCTTGTGTGGAGTCTATAAAGGAATACTGTAAAACAAGTTAATTATATTGTGTTTGAAGCTTAATTATTGATTTAAGAGTGCAGAATTTTGATTGGAGTGTAAGAAAATTTGTTTAATTTCCAATTCTTAAAGCTTATGTAGATTCCTAATTTGCTGACATCAGTTTAATAGAAAACTAAACTAAGCTTTTAAAATCCACATTTCAAATAATTGTAATACTTTTAACACATATAACTAGTAATATTAATACATATAAATAGTATTACTTTTAGTATTTCCCTATTGCAGGACTAATAAATGATTATTTTTTATCAAAGTCTTATAGAAAAAACAAGTAACAATCTTTTTCTTTGCCAACACATTTAGATAGCTTCCACAAACATGCCATGACACATCCAGAGTCAAAATTCCCAATAGCAATTTTATGTGTAGTAGTGGAACTAACAACATAATGTTACATTTACTGTGAATGGTCCCAGCAGACATACGACTTTCTAAAACATAATTTTAGTTAGTAAAGTTTTCACGTTTTCATAATAACTGTCATGCACTTGACAACATAACATATATGCTAAGTTCACAGTTACTGAAATGATTATCATTTTAAGATACGGTAAGTAAAATCCACTTGAAGCACTGGTGTTCCATTTTAAGGCATACATTTAAATGTTAGAAAACTAGTCTTAGATGGCCCTTTCTGTCTGAGACATGCACAAAGCTTTATTATCCGCTTAGTAAGGACATGTCCGTAAGGTCTATTTGAGCTGACAGTGAGGAGGTGAAGTGTGGTGAGTAAGTAGAGTTCAGTTCTGAGCTTACTGCGACTGAGCTTATTAGTTGGTGAACTAAACTTTTTCATTTGGCTCATGGGTGTTCTTGTGCATGGAGGGAACAATAAAAAATATGCTACTCACAAAAATTAGGGAATATTTTAAAACTGAATATGAAATGTTTAAAAAATAAGCAGATCATCAGGAAAGGAACTGAAAAGAAAGTTGCTTCAATTATGCAAATGAGATGCAAACTCAATTATCATGATTGAGTAGAAAGTGACATGTTCATGGGGTGAGCAGAATCATGTCAAACTGTGCCACACGCTGATAGCGATGGGGCATGGACAGAATCAGATTGTGAAGCAATTCTTCTGGGATCCTCGTAATAATCACTTATATCCTCAAATTTTATTTGTGGTATTTTATTGATATTTTATTTTATAAATATCACAAATATCCTCTAATTTTTGTATGCATTTGTTTTGCAGTGCAAATAATTACCTATTGGTTTTATATTTTCCCTCTGTTCAAACACAGATGTTTGGCTGTTGTACACAGGTTGACATCATGTAAAAAAATTGAAAGTGTAATAAAGCAATGTATTTTACATATTGATAAGGCTTCATTTAAACATGCAGGAATTCAGATAAAATGAAAGTGTTTTCAAATACTATTATGTATTTTGGTGTCACAATTTTTGTGGAGCAGCCAGTCAGTGAGCTTTTTAATATCTTAATGGCTAAAGCAGATTTTGGTATTCCCGAAGTTCCCGATGTTCCTCAGTCTAATGTGGACCAGATGTACTTGGTGTGCACTTTTAATCTTTTCCAGGTTAGTGTTTAAATAGAAATACCAGCAAATTAGGGGTATTGATAGCAATTAGGGCTACTTTATCAGAACAGTACAGGACTAATGTATCATTAGATTAATGGCTGTGTTTCTTTAACATGTAAAGGCATGTTTGCCATCCTGGTGACACAACAGTCTAGTATGTCAACCTGGTCTAAAAACACGTGTGGACAGGAATGTCTGTGTATTGGGAAGGGGATGCTAGTTGTAGGAATGGCTTCTGGCACTGCAGCAGTGATCCCTGCTCAACCCTGTGCTTGGCTCTCATCCCATCCAGTGCTCCCTGTGTTTCCTGGGGCTAGGGTCTGCAGGCCCTGTGACCAAGAAAAATTGGGATTGAAAAAAATACACATTTCTCAATCTAGCCAAAACAAATATGCTCTATACTTTTAAATGGTTTTACTTTTTCAGTTTATCTTTAATCAAGTCCAGACTATTAAATCATTTTCAATATCAAGATACTGATTATGGTTTTTACAGTGTATTAATTTTCAATTGGTAAAGACAAAAAATACTTTCCATTTAAATCATGGTACCCATGCAGACTCTACATTTTTGCACTCCTCTCATTTATCTTAATACATCTATGTACTCTTTAATAGTTTATTCATGTCTCACATCATTAACTGGTTGAACTAACCTTTTAATATAGCAAGGATTAGCATTATGAAAGCAGTTTTAAAACACGTTGAGGAACTGTAATTGCACTCAACCATGCATAATTTTATGTGACAGCTGGATTTAATCCAGTTACGGTCAGCTTTACTGTCCTTACACATTTCGCAGCATGCTACATATTGCATATTGTGCTCTGTCACTCACAGTTGATGTATGGCTTTCAAAGACACTTAATTGTATTATGGTGTTATGAGCTTGACTTTTATCCGTGTAAAAAGAAAGATTCCATGTAATATCAACATTGTATACAATATCTGAATGCAATTCCACTCTGATGTGATTTTTTTCCTTTATCTCTTGGGACTCCAAATGTCATAAGAGCACCAAATAAGCCATTTTATTGTATCTTTTTTTCAAAGGTTGTGACAAACAACACCTTTGTTGAATGGGGGCTCAGCTGGAGCATGGCTGTAAGGGATTCTGGCAGGTTCAGACTTCCAAAGGTCTTGTCAGCTTATAAATGGCTTTTGCTTTATTTCCCCCTTTGACCTATATGCTCCCAGAAAGAAGCAAGCTTGGAAAACATAGATATGTGATACATCAAGGCCCTCTGTGAACCAGTACAACTTTGATTGGCCTGAAATGCACACCTTGAATGAATGAAGTAGCTTTTTGTTAGCTGAACATAAGACTTGTGGGATGCAAAAACAAGTTTTGTGAATTAGTGCACTGCATTGGATTTTGATCGTTTTAAAATGAAATACATTTTTTTAGTTCTTTACAAATCAGTTTCATTTTATTGGTTATAACAGCTTTACCAACATTTACTATAAAATGTAACTAGAGGTTTCTGGATGCACAAATATTATATCCAAAAACGTGGGTGTTCATGCAGTTTGGTATTTTTTTACTGCTACAACAGCCTTCACACTTCTAAGAAGGCTATGGACTTGGTTTTGAAATATGACTATAAGATTAACCACTGATGCTGGACAAAGCTCACTGTTAATAATAATAATAATAATAAGAAGAAGAAGAAGAAGAAAAAGAAGAATATAATGACATTTTATTTAATACGAGTCTTTCAAGACACCCAATGACACTTTACAAGTAACTTTAAAAGTAAAATTGATAAATCAAAGGGATAAAAAGGATAAAATGAAGTTGCAACAAATAAGAGTATTAATAAATACACAAAAACAAGACTCAAAACTCAGCCATTAACCAACTGGAAAAGATATGTTCTTAAACTAGCTTTGAACATGGCCATAGACGGCAAAGCAAAGCATGCAACTCAAAAGGGAGACTGTTTCACAGCTTTGGCCCGTCAACATTACAGGCAATCACATTTTTTAGAATACTAACTGATAGCTCACCTTTAGACTGTCACGAAAATCACTTATATACGAGATATGTTCAGCATTAGGAAAACAAATACAAAAAGTCACAAAGTAAATACAACCATAAAGTCCAATGTGCTGTGCCGCTTCACCACAAACAGTACCATTTTGATGATGCAAGACAGTGGGAAAGTCTGGGGTAAGATGTTGGGTGGGTTGTAATCAGTGTCACTAATCATAGCACTTCTTATAACTGAGTCACAAATATAAGAAGAGCTATTCTCCTCCAGTCTGCTTCACATCTCCTCTCACTCCTGCCATGTGCCACTGTTGGATTCTAGGGTAAGGCCCACAACTGCTTGGATTGTAAGGCTATATCAGTTGTAAGACACTCTAGATATGAGAATGTGCCAAAGGACTAAATATAAACATCACAGATCAAATTACTACATTACACACTGGAAGACACTAGAAATAATTATTAAAACAAATGAATTTTACTTGATCAGTTCTACATAAAATCAAAGTGATTTAAAGCAGTATAGTCAAGTCAAGTCAAGTCAAGTCAATTTATTTCTATAGGGCTTTTTACAATACAGAATTGTCACAAAGCAGCTTTACAACAAAGAGGTTTGATGCCATATACAATTTTGTATGATAGTCATTGTGTCCCTAATGAGCAAGCAGAGGCGACAGTGGCAAGGAAAAACTCCTTGGGATGTGTATGAAGAAACCTTGTGAGGAACCAGGCTCAATAGGGAAAACCCATCCTTATTTGGGTGATAAGAGCATTAAAAACAGTAAGTGTCTGTGCAGTTATAGTATGTGTGTATATAGAACGCTGATTCCTGGTCATCGTAATCAGGCATCGGGCAGGTCAGGTCTCTGGATGATCCAGGTGTATATCAAACTACCCTTGTCTGCCAAACAGAACTACACAACAAGAAGTTGGTTTTTATCTTTTTTTTTAAATAACAGCTGTTGAACTACATTAATTTACATAACCTAAGCTTGTTAGGAAGGCAGTATTTTTTCAATTTGTTTTAATGAAGCAAAATTTTGTCATTGGCCATCATGTTTTCCCATAGTATGTTATTCATGCTACAGTTTTCTACATTGTCAGCTATAAAAACTGAACTGAAATAACTGCACCTCCATTTGTTGGTTTGAGCAGAAAATGTAGTGTCACTTACTGATGGATTTCTATAGCTGCTATCATTAAATGGAGTCCATTTATTGAATTGGGCATGTGCTACATGAGAAATCAGTATTATTGGTGCAAGCTACAGCATGCCTGAGGAGATGATACGCAACAGGGGTCCACTCCTTTTGTTTTGGGGCCTGTGTCACCCCCAGTTTGTTGACCTTGGTCACTCAGTCCACCAGTGATTGCCTTCTCAGAACAACAGTCTGTGTGCTTCAATATAGGAGAATTAAGTTTTCAGATCCAGGGTCACTGGGTCAGCATTAATGCTCATCAGCATTAATGAGTGTCCTTTGGAAAACGGGTGATGGTCTAACAAAAACGGCTTGGGGTGGAGGGGGAGCAGAGGGGAGAAAAAGAGAGAAGCTGAGAATCCAGGCAGAATGGAGCTGGGAACCTGTTTGGTTGAGATAACGCAACAGCCATGAAAATATATCCATCACACTGTGGCTAAGCCCCAGGCTGACATTGTGCACCAGCACAGCTCTGATGACTCACAGCGAAAAAGGATGCCTATCTTTGGAGGTAGGAGTGGGAAGGAGGAGGATGGGGATACTGGAGGAAGGGATGGAGAGATGAAGGTGGCCCTGGGCAGGCCACAGGGACATGCCATTGCTTATTCAACAGGGAGATCACTTTGTAGATAGAATCACATCAATCTCTCCCCATATGGGATATAGCACATGCAAGATTTCTAATTTAGCCAGCGTAAATGGCATGGAGAGTGTGTGTACTGTGTGTGTACAGCAGAAGAGCAGTAAGGAGATGGGCAAGTGACACCACTATACTTGAGCCAAATGGAAAGGGCTGTATTCCAAACATGGGTTGTCAGCCTTGAACAAAGCCTCGAGTGAAAACACAATTAATCCAGGCAGTACAGGTATCCTCCATGAAACTTAACTGTTACACATTTCTTTATTTTATGACTGCTTATGTTTCACTTATAGTGGGTATTCAGACCCCTTCTAATTGTTTAATCTTTGTTTCATTGCAGCCATTTGCTAAAATCAAAAAAGTTAATTTGATTTTTCATTAATGTACACTCAGCCATCTTGTGTACCATCTTGACAGACAAAAACAGATATGTAGAAATGTTTGTATATTTAGTAAAAAAGAAAAACTGAAATATCACATGGTCATAAGTATAAGTATTTAGACTCTTTGCTGTGACACTCATATTTAACTCACAAGATGTCCATTTATCTTATCCTTCTTGTGATGGTTATGCTCCTTCATTAGAGTCCAGCTGTGTTTAATTGAACCGGTTGGACTTGATGAGAAAGGTACACACCTGTCTATATAAGAACTCACAGTTCACAGTGCTTGTCAATGTCAATGAGAATCATGAGGTTGTAGGAACTGCCCAAGAAGCTCAGAGACAATTGTGGCAAGGCACAGATCTAGCCAAGGTTACAAAAAATTCTGCAGCACTCAAGGTTGCTAAGAGCAGAGTGGCCTCCATAATCCTTAAATGGAAGAAGTTTGGGACGACCAGAAGTCTTCCTAGACCTAGCCGTCCAGCCAAACTGAGCAATTGTGGGAGAAGTGCCTTGGTGAGAGAGGTATAGAAGAATCCAAAGGTCACTGTGGCTGAGCTACAGAGATGCAGTGGGGAGAAAGTTCCACTTAGTCAACTGTCACTGCATCCCTCCACCAGTCGGAGCTTTATAGCAGAGTGGCCCGACGGAGCTGAAAGCCCGCATAGAGTTTGCCAAAAAACACATGAAAGACTCCCAGACTATGAGAAATAAGATTCTCTGGTCTGATGAGACAAAGACTGAACTTTTTGGTATTAATTCTAAGCGGTATGTGTGGAAAAAAAACAGGCACTGCTCATCACCTGCCCTATACAATCCCAACAGTGAAACATGGTGGTGGCAGCATCATGCTATGTGGGGTTTTTTTTCAGCTGCAGGGACAGAAAAACTTGTTGCAATTGAAGAAAAGATGAATGCGGCCGAGTACAGACAAATCCTGGAAGAAAACCTCTTCCAAAGTGCTCAAGGCCTCAGACTCCCTTCCAACAAGACAATGACTCTAAGCACACAGTTAAAAAAACAAAGGAGTGGGTTCGGAACAACTCTTTGACCATTTTTTGACTGGCCCAGCCAGAGCCCTGAGAGCTAAACCCAATTGAGCATCTCTGGAAAAACCTGAAAATGGATGTCTACCAACATTCACCATCCAACCTGACAAAACTGGAGATTATCTGCAAGGAAGAATAGCAAACAATCCTCAAATGAAGGTGTGAAAAACTTGTTGCATCATTACCAAGCCGAATCATGGCTGTACTAACTCAAAAGGGTGCTTCAACAACATATTGAGCAAGGGTCTAAATACTTATGACCATGTAATATTTCAGTTTTTCTTTTTTAATAAATTTGTAGAAATTTTACATGCCTGCTTTTTTCAAGATGGGATGCTGAGTGTACATTAATGAAAAATCAAATATTATTATTATTTAGTAAATGGCTGCAATGAAACAAAAAGTGATACATTTAAAGGGGTCTGAATACTCTCCGTACCCACTGTGTGTGTTTCTAGATGCATCTGGAACTATCTAAACCAGGATAATGTGATCAGTGAAGAGGAATGTGCAGATATTATATTAATAATAAATGTTAGTGATTCATCCAATATTATTAATGTCTGCTATTGCAGTGTTATTATACAGCACCACTGGCTTATGTAATTTCTTGACAATAATCAACAGTCATGTTACAGAGTAATTTTTTTATTGACTTTTCTAATAGCATTGAAGCGATAAATTAACAAACATTAATTAAAATGCAGCTCTGTATATATGCAGCTCTATTTGTATGCTTTTATGTCCCTACCATAAAATGTCTATGCCATTATTTTCTTTAAATGGAATGATTACCATCACAGGAGGTACATGGCTGGAAGTCATGCATACAGTTCCTATTGGAAATGATATGGTGACACAGCTGACTGTAATGTGCTGCATTTAACTTCCACTTCATCCTTCAACTTTCTAATTCCACCAGTCAATCACTGACGCTGCTGTCCATCCTGAAGACAGATGCAGTGTGTGTGCTTTAAACTTGGGAACAGCATACATTATTCATTTTGCAGCATAAAGGATGCTGATTAAACTTTACATGCCAGTCCCAGAAGATAGGCCTCGAAGTAAATGTGTTTCTGTCTCAAGAAATGTCACCCCTTATTGCCCACATATGGACTGGTGACATATAGCTACTGAAACACCTTTGATTTGGTGGAGCAAAGATTATGGCTTGAGTTACATCTCTCTTGTCTTTTTCACACCAGTGAACAAAAGTCCCATATGATGTGACAGGAGTTGGCCTTACTGATATGCAGAGCACATGAAAATTTACATTCTGACAAAAATGCCTGCATAATACAAATGGCAGCCTTTTGTCAAATACAATAAGTCAAATTCCTATACAATAGAATGTTGTATGTAATGAAATGATTAAAGGCATTTAAAGCATTAAAACAACACAAGGAGGAACATCAGTATAGTACCAAAAAATATGTTAACAACAGATGACACCCCTGTCACAAATAATAACTGACATTGCTTTATACTGTGTGCAGTTAAACTGGATTCAATTTTTTTCTTTGAATCTACTGTGGTTTCTATTATATTTGGAAAGTTAACTGAAGTATGGATGTAATGTGCACCACAGCAAACAATCCAAAACCAGTAATGTTTGAATGCTGGATTCAAGTGATGTTGATTGAAATGCTTCACAAAGCACGGATGTCTTTTTTCTGGCAGTTGAAATAATGTTATTCTGCCTACCCTCAAAGTCTGTGTAGTTATGACCAGAGTTGCCATTTGTGCATGATGAAAGCAATCATATTCTCCTTTATAACAGTTCAAAATCAGCTCATTTTTAAATAAAAGTTCTCTTCCCATATGATATACATGATATACAAGTACTGTATATTATATAGTCATGGCTAGTCTAGTTGACTAGTTAAGTAAACAAATGCAATCATACAGATAAATATGTATTATTATATATTTTTTTAAAAAGAAATAAAATACCCAGACCACCTTTAACTGACACAATGCTGGTAATTTACTTTTACTTTTAGGTTTAGCATGCAGCACTGGGTGCTCTTAATTGACCAAGCTTTAGAAGACCAAATGGAATGTGTAAACAGCCACACTTTGCGTGACCGTCAAACTATTGCATATTTATGAGGAAGTTGTAGTGTTCATGGCTTGTACACTAGTTTCACACACAAATAGATTTTCAGGCAGAGTGTGGCCTAATTGTGCTTAAAATTATGTAGATGCATACATATAGACCTATTTATTTAAAAGGTTGGCGTAATTTGGCTGGTCAGGCAATATACAGTCCATCCGTAAAGTATTCACAGCGCTTCACTTTTTCCACATTTTGTTACGTTACAGCCTTATTCCAAATTGTATTAAATTAATCTC
>JAVSBV010000147.1:4035965-4051204 GCA_033117975.1 Parotocinclus spilosoma | reverse complement strand
CGTAACCAAAGCACCGCGCCCACGAAAGTGAGCGACGGGCTTAAATAATGTGCACCTGCCGACGGAGGTAACGCGGATCAGGTGCACGAAATCAAAACGGGGCGAGAACAGAAATCAAAACGTGCGCTGCGCGGGGACAACAAAACAAACCGCCACGTGGGGGACGCTAAAAATCAAAACAAAGCCACGTGACGGTCGCAGCGCGCCGGAGCGGCCGTGGTGCGTACCCTTACATAAGTAAACAGTGTTCCCTCGTTTATCGCGGGGGTTACGTTCCAGGAACATAACAAGTAGCGACTTAAAATAAATACGCTATTTACTGTAAATATTTAATGATTTATAACATTGCTTTAATGTTAGAATTAATATTTTTAATATATTTTTTTTTTTTGTGATTTTTTTAATGTAAAAGTTAATCAAATACATGTATATGCTAAACAACTAAAGCTTTAGTTCAATTTGTCAAGTTAACTGCAATAGAATATAAAACCCACTAGTGACAAAACAGAAATCCTTAACAAATAATCTACTGCAGATTAAAGTTGGTAAATAAGTTTGTTAATAAAGATATTTCAATGCACCCCATCCTTACTTAAAACTTCTTTAATATTATTGAATGAATTCCTGCTACATCGAACCCTCAATGAGGCTACATGCTAGTATTTGGATCTGTTTGTAATGTTAGATGTAAAGATTTAAAAGCTCTGAGCATGTTTGACAGAACATGTGTACTACTACCCATGCTGCCCAAGTTCATTTAGGAGAGCTTGAAAGGGGCATGGAAGTTTACAGGCCTTAACCAAATTCATTTATGGGCTTTTTTTTGGTGGTCTGTTTAATGTATAGTAGTTCCATTTATCCATCTTAGCAGTTAGCCAAAAGTGAATACTTTTAATATGCATATGCACTCTAGTCATGCATATCGACAGACTTATTATTACAGTTTAAAGTAGCACAACCTCATGTTAAGACTTAATTATTTATATTTAAATAATGCTATTTGATTCATATATGGCAGCATTCGTCCATATATTTTTCTCCCTCTCTCTCTCTCTCTCTCTCTCTCTCTCTAACTCCCCATCTTGCCTGTTTCTCTCTGCTCATAATGTTGTAGTTTTCTCCCCTCCTCCCTCAATCACTCTCAGTGCATAAACAGAGCCTGCAGTCAGTATATTCTCTGATCAAAGGGACAAATCTATCCTGGAGCAATCAGGTTGCTGAGCTAGCTGGGGTTGCTGACAACTCACTGGCTCTTTGATCAGAAATACATCATCTTCAGCAGCCTGCCTGGCTTTGTCTGGGGCCAGGAAATAGGGGAAGTGATAGCTCCCACTTGGTCCTCTTCCTCGCTTGCTGCTGCTTCTTGTCAGTGAAGATGAAAGCTACCCCAATTACAAGTGAAAATACCCTCTCAAAATCAGCATGCTTGGGGAACAGGCGCATCCTCACGTTGGTGCAGAAACCTCATTGAAAAAAGACTACATGTAACACAATTGAAAATCATACTTATTTTTTCCTTCTCGATTCTCAAAATTGGCTGCTTGTTAAAATCACATTGTTTGCAGGAGCAATCTCAGTTAAGATAAGCCTGGTGAGAACTTAGGGTTTCGTTTTTTTGTTTGGAATTTTGTTGAACCTGGTGTGCCATCTCTCCCTTCCCCTGATAGCAAGCTGTGCAGTCACTTTTACTGTGAATAAATGAGAAGAGTGTATCTTACAATATTCCCATGTCCCACGTTCCACTCTGGATTGCGCCTTATGATCTGTCACTCTACACCTCATGGAACACGTTGTGCCCTACATCACGCCCCACATAAGGAGATGAAAACATTCAGTCTTGCTTATTTCACAGTGAGGGCCTTCACTGCCCAGTAGTCACCTGTTGTGACCTCTGAGACAAACTTGCTTTATAGATTCTCTGGAGTTCAATGTCTTTCCTCAATGAAGAGCTTTTATTCTACAGAGAAATTCAGTTTCTTTTTTTTCATCCCTTTCTTTGCACATTTGCACATTTGTAATGGCATTTCTTAAAAAATTACTCTGAGTCAAATGTTTGTATCAGAGGACAACATCTTTGTATGGATTTCATACCTTTTTTTTAAGACTTTAGATGCTGATATTAGAACTGAGTGGATCAATCACCCTTGCATCTCAAATAGTCATTTAGATGTAAAATTATACCGGACACAAAAATAGAAAACCATAAAGCACTGCATAAGTGGTTGAGCCTCACTTTGGCTGGCTACAGCATTTCTGATTTCTGTAGCAGATAGTTGGCCTTGTCAGTCAGTGTGCTCTTCCAGCAATTACACACCTGTCTTGTGTCACCTGTCTGCTTTGATTCTGACAAGCTTCTGCAACCATTAAAGGGGGGAGGGGTGTGTGTGTGTGTGTGTGTGTGTGTGTGTGTGTGTGTGTTTGTGCGTGTGCATGGGTCAAGTATATATTTCATTCTTTGGACCAAATGTCCTCACCAATCTAGAGGAAAGTAGTTTTTCCCCAAACTATAACCTTCTTTTGAAAAACCAAAAGAGCCAAAAGATTTGCTTTAGGTGAGAAGATTGGGGTATGGTGGAGGTGTAGCATTAATTATATTAGTAAAGCAGCATTATGTTAGTCATCACAGTGACAGAAAGTGTTTGTGTGTTTTACCTTTATGTTTTCTACTCAGACTTCAGAATTGCAAACTGGCATAGTCTGACTTTCACACCCAAGGGTTCATCTTTTTCTCTCGATTGCTCACATAGTGTTTCCCCAGGCCATGTATTTTCCATTGCCTGGCTCTGATTTGACCTGCCTAAAGTTCTTTATAATAATATTAAATCAGATGAAACACCAAATGTGATAAGAGAGTTTTAAGTGATTATTTAATAATTAGTGCAAATTTAATCAGCGAAACTATTCATAGGTATACAGGTTTTACAAATTAAACAGCATAGCCAAGTTCTGAGGCCCAGTCAAGCCTACGAACACCCATGCTCTCATTCGCCAAGGTATTAAATCTGCCCCCAATTATCTAATTATTTGTGTTTATTTAAGCATTTTGTGTTTTCAGTTTTGTCTGAAATGTAATAGTTTATCTGTCTCTCTGAGCATTCTCCTGCTAAAAAGTAGTTATCTGTGCTTAATCTGATCTCTGTTCAGATTGCCGCATTGGATTCTATGCGCCATTGGACTCCACTTTCATGATTTCCAAGATTTCATGCTTGAATGTGATATGATATATGCCTGTCTCCTTGACCATGCTCTCTATTTGCCCCCTTCTGCTCTGAGTGCATGTCATTAATAAACATATCTGTTAATGGCTTTTTACATTTGTCTATCTATTTGGGTTAGTCTGACAATTGATGTCATGCCCCACAGAAATTCATCTACAGCGCAAGCACCACTATTCAGTTGACTATGAAGCTCACAGTTTAATAATGTATATCAGGTGCTAGTCAGTGTTAAAAGCATGAAAGTAAAGATTGAATCTGGGTCACTTCTCTGCAACCGTCAAACTAGTGCACTTCTATATCTCACAAATATGTCTGGAACATTTAAGTATTAATGAACAAACTGTGCCTCCAGGGCTGGTGTTTGTCAGATGAATTTACATACATTCAATAGAAAATTTGGAAATTAATCTTTCAGATCCCTTTTCGTTATACAGTGTATTTATAGCCACTCTGGATAAATAGCCAAACATAGTGTCACCAGACTTGTTGGACTATTAATTTATAACTGTTTCTTCTTATTACCATACATTTTGGTCAGTTTTGCTAAGGACAAAGTGCATATTTGGACAAACAACTGTTTCAACTGCAACTATAGACTATAAAATACTTATGACCAACTATCCTTGTACATTCTGTGTTACATACTGTGTAAACACTGTGTTGCACATGTACACAATGGTCTCTGCTGTTCAGACTTTAGGGTAACAAGTACAGCATCACTGATATTGCCCATTGAGCATGCAATGTATGAAGACATTTGAGGACAAAGAAGTTCTGTACACCCATGGTTTTAGTAAGTGAAGATATTAAAAGCTAAAATTTGTGATTGGGAGCATTTGACTGTATTTGGACTGTAGTACTCAACACTGTTCTATACTCAGGCTACTTAGACTACACCAGTCTCAATCTTGGACACTGAGATCACGGATTGGTTTCATTTAAGATATACTACAGTTTTGTATTTTGTTTATTTATTTATACTATTTCATTAATTCATAGCAAATGTAATCTTTCTGCTACAGCACAAATGACATATGGGCAAAAGAGGGAAAGCAAGTAAAAGATTGAGCAAGCAGAAATGAGATGAAATGAGAAAGCAGGGACTAAAAGATTATAAGGTTGCGAAGAATAAGGTAGGGATTTGAAATAATCTGAAATAATTGAAATAATTCAAGCTCCTGTTATGTATATACTCACTGACAAAAAAAAAACATACTTAGGTAAAAATGCTGCAAAACACAGGATGTATTTATGTCTCAAGCTCACATATGTAAATGAATAGACACTAGATCTTGCCACAAGAGTACATAAAAAGTGCTTACCCCACCATAGATTATTCAATAAATCTCTTTCTTATCCACTTGATCCTGACAGGGTCGCAAGACAGCTGGTGTCTAGTTGGTGGCATAGGGTGTAAGGCAATTACGACCCTAGACAAGGTACCAAACCACTGTAGGGCATGTAAACTCACATACTCATACACACAATAATAATTATTATGTCTTTTGACTGTGGGAGGAAACTGGAGTAGCTGCAATAAACACAAATGTGGAGAACATACAAACTCCTTTTGTGGCTAGAACCCAGAACCGATGCTGCTACCCACCTTGCCGCCATCTGGGTTACTAAGAAACGGTAGAACAGGTAAAAACAGTTAACAGCCTAACATCCTTTCATTCTAGGGTGTATTACCAACGGAAATATAAAAGAAATATAAAAGAGAGCATATAAAGTTTTTACTTGCTTTTGTGCTAAACAATGATAAAGGAATTAAAATGGGACAGAAGACATTCCAGGAGTCACTGTACAGTTGTGGCCAAAAGTATTTAGAATTACACAGAAGTGTCTTGCCTCAGTTTTTTAGAACATTGTGTCAGATGATAATGAAGTACAATTAAATTTTCTAAATTTTATTATCTAACAAATTAATTTTATTATTTTATTTTTTTTATTAACAAATACATGCAGTTTAAACCAGGGCTTAATATTTAGTGTTGACATTTCTTCTTTGTATCGTCATGCATGATGATAACTCATTCTTGCCTCATCCTTGCTTGGAATTGATCACAGTTTCTGAATTTTAGTTTGTCCACCCTTTTTGAGGATTGTCCACAGTTACTCCACATGGATTTAAGATTTTGTGGAGTTTACTGGATATGGACTCAAAAGTGTTTTATTTACCAAACCACGTGGTTATCACTTATGCCATGTGACATAGTGCTCCATCATGCTGAAAAAAAAGCATTGTTTATCTATAAATTTCTTCTGAATCGTTGGGAGAACATTTTGAGTGAACTCATTTTCTTAAAGGAGAAGCAACCTCACACATGAATGGTTTCAGGATGCTTCACCTTAGACATGACACAGGACACATGGTAGTGCTCAAATTTTCTTCTCCGGACAATACATTTCCAGATGTGCCAAGCAGTCTGAAGAGGTCTTCATCAGAGAAATTAACTTTACCCAAGTCGTCTGCAGTTCAATCACTATACTTCCTGCAGAATGTCAGTCTGTCCTTAATACTTTTTTGGGGGGGAAATAAGTTCCTTATTAACACCAAGCCATCCTCCAAAACCCATGTACTCACACCTGCCCTCTGAAATACCTGAGCAAACTCTGCTGTGGTGTCCTGATCTAGTAGCTTCATCCTTTTTTGGAGACAGATCTGATGCTTTCTTGATTTACTTTGGTGCTCTGAAGCTTTTTTTCCACTGCAATTGATCCACTTTCCTTAAATTTATTGATGATTTGACAAATTGATGATCGAGGTGATATCTTACAAGCAGCAATGTCCTTTAATGTGAAACTGTTTTTATGCAATGCAATAATGACTGCACGTTTCCTTGTTGTGAGAAGGTAATTAATTGCAATTTATCTGATAACTCTTCACAATCTAGAGTTAATATGAATTGCCATCATAAAACATGATGCAGCAAATGTGCCATTCTCAAAACTTTTGGCCACAACTGTATAGTCATGGCATGTACTTGGTCAAGCCAATCAACAAGACCCAGTCATTGGGATATACAGCTCTAATAGGTCATGCTAATTTGCATAAAATCTCAATTCACTCAGTTTTGCTTGCCAATCTGTCTCCTTGTTTCTTGTTGCTGTCACCTGAGCCATGGGGTCTTGTCACACTTCTACATTTGGTAATGAATGGTCTCCTGTTGGCAAACTGTCAAACTATAGTGTGAATGTTGTTCTTCAGAGTGTGCTAGCTCTGCATTTTTTATTCTTATTTTCTCCCAATTTGGCATGTTGAATTTTCCAGGCTCATGACCCATTACCCAAACCCCCTCTTAAACGACCTTTCTACCATAGGTGGGAAAAAAATGGAGTGTCTCAGTACATTTTACAGCCACCAACCACTTTCCGCTGGCAGGTGACAGGTTAGGTTTCTTTTGCGAAAATGAATCTGCAAGGATGAGCAAACTGCTCATACTGCTGACAGGGGTCACTGTTATGCTGGTAGGGTGACGATTTTTCATCTAGCCTTCCATCACTCAGATATGGCCAATTGTGTCTTTGTAGTGTCTGTACAGCGCTGAGACAACTCAAAGACACTTAAACATGGGTCTCCTCGTGAAATAGACTGTTGCACCTAGCAAGGCATTTGTAAAATATAATGCATCCTTTACTGTGTTTATTTTATTTTATTCATAAGTTTCATCTGCTGCAGGTAATTCTGGCTGAGGCTGAATTCTATGATAATTATTGGTACCATTAGGTCCAGAGTTGAAATCTAACCTGTTTCATGCTGCCACTGCTGGGTAAGACCCTTGACTTAAAATTGCTTGGATTGTAAGATTATATCAGTTGGTACTCTGGATAAGAATGCCTGCTAAATTACATAAATGTAAATTTATTTATTTTATAGATGCATCTATTGCATGCAGACACTTTCTGACAGCATCTATTGAATGGTACTGAGCTTCCCCAGTTTCTCTGAGCTACCTCTGTGCTACACAGCGCACTCAAATTTAAAAGCTATGTCTGTGGGCCCATGACACAGAACAGGGGTTTCCCTATCACACTTAACTTTCAAAAATAGAGGAAAAAAGTACCCAGTGATGATTTTGCTGGAAAATTGGCTTTTTCTCTCGTTTAATAAAATATTCTTTTAGCTTATTTTTTATTTCTGTTTCTGCAAAGCCAAAACTGTATTTATGCATCAGCAAGACATTAATGAATATACATCTATAATCTCTTACTTTATAATAGAACTCGTCTGGCCTTAGTTTTTCTCTTGTACCTTTGCTTGTAAAAGCCTTGCACATTCAATATGTGCGTAAATTCCAACAGATGGTGTTTACTGGACCTTTTGTCTGTAAAGCTAAGGTTTTGTGAGGAAAAGAAAATCATTCTTTTTGATTTAAAAGCCACTGATAATACACAGAGCACTTTGTGCTAGTGCAGAGTACACAGAGGCTCAGCTGTAGCTGGGATTAACACTAAAATGGAAAAGAACAGGCAGTGGATCTGCTGGACCTTCTATCAAAGTCTTGATGAGATTTAAATAAGCCGAAGGATTGCTTGAGGGACTTTTAATGCAAATTTGGTTGTGGTTACAAAGCAGCTTGATACAGCCGGGTCTTCAAATTTGTCTCATGGATCATAGTCATTTCATGTCACGATTTTGGGTACTGACTCTACATTCAGGGATGTTCTGTGTATGTAACAGAGGAGTGAGGTACATTTGAAGTCCACATTGTACTAAATGTTTCCATAAGCTCATTGGGTTTATCTGCTACACAGCACTACAGCAGAAATGTAATTCAGCTTTGAAATATTGACTCTGATGGCAGTCCAAGGCCTTCAAGCAGTGCATTATGGTTTCAGAATAAAAGAAGACATTGGCCTGTATGCAGTTCTGTTTGACTGGGTTCACTTCATGACTAAAATACAAAAGCTTATGTATCTATTCCTGAGCCTGAAGAGGCTATACCACTGCTAACTCAAAGGGCTTAACAAAATCAAAATCTACAATGTTTTTTGACAGGAAATGTGTTGTCTGTTTACAGCTGATGCCCTTTATTTCAACTTGCATATATAGACAATGCATTCAAAAACTAAGAGTAAGGAATTTTAATGTGTGTATTTTTCCTCTGTTTAGACAAAAAAAATATTTATACTGAATAAGAATAAGTGAGATTAAAAAACACGTTACATGGTAAAACCTTGTTGAATTTGCATAGGATCTGCAGGTGTCTACAGTCATGCTGACCAGAGAGTTCAATCCCAAGTGAAAGTCAGGACCTTTGGCACTTTCTGTGCTAGAAACAATGCCTCCTGGCAGCATTGCAATGTGTCCAGTCGTCTGTACACAACATGTCATGTTTCTTGTCACCCTCTTTTCTGGTGGGTTTGATGTAGGGAGCTTTGGGACTTAGGGATTCCTGTGTAAGTGAACAGATGTCGCATGGCTTTGTAGCTGTACTCAGGATGCACGCTCTTTGGTGTGACAGGTAGCATGTCCTCTCCATAGTGCTATGCTGGAAAAGTGCTGCATTGGTCCCTCGTGCAAACTGAAGACAGTCTAGAAGAAGATGGGGGAAGGAGGGGAAATGGCATGGTCTTATTGCACTGTTGCTTGAAATTCATTGTGCTATTGCACTACTGCATGAAAAGAGTTGTGGGTCTTTTACAGTAGACGGATAGTGGTTACGTAATAACCAGCAACACTTTTTAAAACTGCTATTACTATTATCCTGATTTACAATAGAGTTATGGGTTGGAATACAAACGGTAAAGTACTGTAGTTTAATTAACATTTATATGAGAAAATCACATTAGTGTGTGATGGTTTTGGCTGGAACCCATAGCAGCTGCACACATTAGTGAGAGATAAATATGGTTCTCATTACTACCTTTGTAATTTCCACTTTGAGTTATTCAAGGCATGCACATTTGGTTTAACATATTTGGCAACATTGTTAGAAATGTTGATAAGGAATATATATTTATACGAATGCAGCCAAACTAAGCAACAGTGGCAGCTGTCATATGGTTTTGGCTTATAAAGATGTTTTCACTTGCCAAGATGAGTCTGATATTACTATAATTTTTTTTCCAAAACTGAACTTTAAATGATGTAGAAGGGCATGGCATGCAATCCACATGTCTATAGCTTCACTATATAACAGTCAGGATTTCCTGCCTGGAGAACATGGCTGAAACAACAGGTGCAAAGATACAAACACTTACGTATACTTATGTACACGTACACTTATGTAAACATGTATGTGAACTCCAGACAGTCTTGGCTTGGAATAGAATCAGGGATATACAGAGTTGCTAGACTATGTACTATGCACTAACTGTGTCCTGTGATACCCATGTCTGAGGGACATTACAGGTAACTGGTTTCCATTCCTGGCCATGTAATCTTATGCTCTGAACTATCTTGTGAACTAACTCTATTCTGTGACACTTTAAAATGACAGTAAGACAATAGAACAGTAAGACATCATTTATATGAACATGATCGCAGTGGTCTTATAATCTGCGGCACTGCAAACCACTCATTCAAGTTTATTGCTTGCATTGTTTACATGGCTAAAATGCATGGAGGTAGTATTTCAAGGTGCAGTGAACACTTGATTACATTGTGAAAAGAATTGCTTAACTTAATTTAACTTAATTGCTAAACAATGCCACTCGCTAACACTGTTAATCAAAATTAATTATTTGTTCCTGCAGCCCGGATTGCATTCAGAAATCATTGTTTAGCATTCTGGGAAACCACTGCAGGTATCCTAAAAGATGGCATAATGATTAGAAAAGGCAACTTAAGTAACTTAAGAATGAGGCTTATGAAGTTCTTCTAGCACAACTGCTCGGTCTCTGGAACACCTACAGTAAGTACAGTTAAGCTGTTAAATGTACAAAGTAAAAATGTAGCAGACTGGAAGCCCAGGAAGACTTTCTAGTTTGTATATATCTAAAAAATTGGTTGTAACATATCCCTAACTCTCAGGGATGTACCCAGTTTGTTGCAGTGGGTGGTTCATAAAAAATCCACTTCCGATCTCCAAGATAATGATTATGGCTGGTACTGGTGATTGTTTTCTTATGTGCTTAGTAAAGTGAAATCTTCAGATAGGAAGACATGTTGTTGGCCACAGCTAATCTCATGCAAGACGGTATGGTCTATTGTGGTACATCAAGCTCCAGCTGCTCAATATGAATCTGTTTTCAATTTATTTTCTATACCATTATCAGCGGCAAGAGAGGAGAGCAAATGTGAATTAATGGGTAGAAGATTTATTTGTTTGGTGAAATATGGACTGTAAAACAGTAAGAGCTCTGCCGGACCTTGCAGGCCTCTTGCCCATGGGTACAATCAAAAGCTGGCAGTAAATCAATACAGCTGCAAGGGTTTTTTTTAACACCATGGTCTAAGTGCTTCAGGTGGCAGGTCATTTGTTCATTTAGGAGGACTTATCACAATAAACAGTGTTAACTCTGATTGGGTGAGGAGCTGTGAACTGAGTAAAAAACAAAGGATCGGAAAAGAAGTAAGAGACAAAAATCTCTGGTAGATAAATGTGGACCTAATAAGAGAAGGCTGGGGAACTAAAGATTAAAAACTGCAATTACCTGCAGTGTGTGATAGGACTGGCTTTAGACGTTTACAACCTCCACCTCTGTCTTTGAACACTGGCAGTCAATCAGTCTCCAATATGGATCATGTGTTAAATGGCCAGTGCTCTTACAGGTTGCCAAAAGGATTTTAATTGCTGTGAAGGTAACTGTTTTGTTAGACATTAACGTGAGGAGTTTAGAATCTGAAGAAGCCATTGGCGGCTTTATTAAGGAAAGCAATGTTCATGAGGAACACAACAGAAATTGTGTTAAAATCTTGCAAACACGTATCTAATGAGTGTGTTTTAAAGTGTCAGAAGGAAAGCCAATGGCTGCCTTTCAGAATGCACTCAACTGGCTATGTGAATGGCCCAAAGTGCATGCAGAGTGTGCAAGCAGAGCGATTGAGAAATGGCTACATTTACCCTGCATTTGAGATTCCATTCTGGCAATGGCAGAATTCAGGGTCACTGATTTATGTCACTTGTGACTCTAGCTTGCCTTTCAATTGAAAAAAAAGCCTCATTTCCAAACTCTGTTTCTCAAATCTTTCACCTCAGCAGTGTGCAGCCAGGTTATGAAAAGGCTGGTATTTGTGAATGGTCGGCAGCCCATCGCCGTGCTTTATAAGAATGATAAAAGGCTTCTCCTTGGCAGCGCAGGATTTTTATAAAGGTCACTCTTAATGGATGTTTCTCCACAGATTTGAGAGCACTGCTCTGCAACTTTTATGAGACCCCCACATCAGCCCGTGTCTGTGTTAAGAACTTTGCATTGATTCTCCAAGGAATTATTGTTTGTGACTTCATTTTTCATTTACTTGCCTCTGCTTCATCAGATGACTTTTTAAACAACAACACCTGGAATTTCAGGAACACCACTTTTTCTTGGACTATTTACTTCAGCATATGCTCAAAGCCATGCTTAGTGACTATTCAGAAAGGTGTAATTTTTACCTGCCAAGATGATACAGTATTGTGAGTTTCAATTTTAGGCTATAGCGTCAATAATGCAACAGATTTTCCATGCTTCTACTGTTTTTGGATTTGATGATAAACACTACAGACACTAAAAGCTATTAATGCCGGATGCTTGTGGATTCACCAGTGAAGCATACTTCTTCAACCAATCCCTAATTTCATCATGCTTCAGTAATTAGTGAGACTTACTCAGCAAATGTGTGTTAATATGCTGTTGCATTAAATACATTGCAAAGATATACTGCTGAAATTTTTCATCCCAGGTGGGCATAATAAGTATTTGCTTTTCAAACTCGGGTTCAATTGATATTTCATATGTTATAGTGAAAATACACTCTACATATTGTGATAAATTGCACCCTCCACTAATCCCCCTAAAAACAGTAAAAAAAAACAAGAATGATACACTAGTGCTATTCACACAAGATGTCTCTTTTCTACTCCAGCATTCAACAATACAATAAACATACAAACAGAATAAGTGAATTCGTTATTTTATTCTTGCTAACTTGAAGTCCTATGGATGTAAAGACATTGACTATATAGCAAGCATAAGCTTTCTTCGTTTACTTAGATAGATTAATGTTCATATGCGCATGTTTAGATTTACATATTTTAGCCAAAGCAAATGAAATCTGAAACAGTCTTTCAAGGTTCAATCCAAGCAAATTATTGTTTGCTAGGACTTGTACTATATATACACCAGAAAACATTTCAAGATAATCCACTGATTTTTTTAAACATTAAGAATTTAACTGGCTTGTTATTAATTTAACATTTGCTATATTTAATTAAAATATTTAAGCTGGTGTCCTGCAGTTATTCTGTTCCCCTGACCCTGACACAGTCATTGTGTGATTTTAAAACATAAGTAACTAAATTGCTATCAACCTTCACTGCAGAGAATGAAGGTTTACAGTACAAGGCATGCTGTAATTATATAGGAAAACAACTGTCCATTTGTACTGTCTAATTTTCTTTTTCAATTACGCTGTTAACATTTTGTAATTATGCTTCACACACATAAACTATCATTAGGCAGCATTTAAAGCGGGTCTTCAATTAATGAACACATAAATCAGATGGTAAATAAATGAAAGTTCAAGGTCTCATCACAGGAGAACAACAGCTCTGAGACTACTCCCAGCTTTTATTTCACCCAGTGAGTCCTGCCAACCAACCACTGATTCATTATCGTGATTAGGATGAAGGCCTGGTAGATGAAAGTAAATGACTTGCCACAATATCTTCCTAAGCCCCTGTAAAATATGCATATTCTTAGAGTGAATAATACATCTGGCTGTGATGAATTAATGACAGGCAGTAACTAATGAATTATGCAAAGCCAGTTAGGTTGCAATAAAAAAATGGACTAGTGAGGTCAGATGAATGATCAAATCGCCTATGGTGAGCATGTTTCCAGATGTAACACTGCAGCCTGCTCTGGTGTGCATTTGTCTGTAACAGACAGGTGGAAATGCCATTATTATTAGTTTTTATTAGATGAGGAAGTTATTATGCTGCTTGTGATATTGGTTATTATTTACAGTGATCCAGTCTGGTATAACATTACTATTGTATATATATTTTTAATCTAATCATCTTTATAGTAATGTGAATCCTCAAGAACGTTTCAGAGTGTTGAACTTTGTCCCCTCAAATAACATGTCAGATTTGAATTTCTTTCCAGCTTCATTTCCATTTCAAATTATATGCATGGGGGAAAAATCCATATGAATTTTGACCAAGCTTGGGGTGAAATGGACTGTGGGGAGAGACAGTGAACGCGTGTCAGGTTGATTCACACATACATCACTCAGGCTACATTTTGGCAGTGGCCTGTCCTGCTCTTATTTGTTATGTGAGGCCCCTGCGCCATCTTCCAGCAGCCTAATGAGTGTGTGATTGACAAGTCCTGTCTCCAAGCTCAGTGGGGATCCTCCCTACACAGAATCCTTCGGGCAGTAGTGTCATCTCCTTCACCCCCACACGCGCCCTTAATGCCCCTTACTGATCATTAATCTACATAGGCACGAACCAATGTACATATTCAGAGTTGTTTTGGCTGGCCCTCTTTTAGTCTATAGCAGTGCAGTGAATTGCCTCATAGCTTTGCCTTCCCAGTCTGAGAAATAATGAGGTGGTGGATCTCTCTCATTTTCTCTCTCTGCACTCCCCCCTCTCCTCTCCCTCTCTATCTCACTGGCTTGTTCTTTACCTTCCTCTCTGTACCCTTTCCTTCCTCGCTTGTGTTTCTGTTTTCTGTGCATCAGCAACTCTATGTAGGTTTGTTATGGCACAGAGGGTACTAGATAAGGCTGATGTTCTTTCTAAAGGTTATCCTGTAATTGATAAGGCATGCTTATCCAGCCTTTTTATTTGTCTTGCTGCCTGTGTGACCAATGACCATCTGATACCGGAAGAATTTTCAGTGGTGTGCATGAAGGAAACTTTTTCAAAACCACTCTTATTCAGCCAGACAACTTTAATCTAGATGTATAGATAACTGAACATGACAAACAGCATATTTGCCTGATAGTAGTATACATTTTTATTTACTTCCATGCTTTTGATTGTATACCTGAACTACAATTTGTAGCAGAAACTTTTATTTCATTCATAAAGTATAAAAGTAGCCAAAAGTATCAGTACCACTTCTAATTAGTGGGTTAAACCACAACTGAAAAAATCCAGACCAAAGCCATGCGACCTTGAAGACAAACAAAGACTGTAGGGTTTGTATTAAAACTCTCAGTAACAATTTAACTACCATAATCCAAATTTTATTCCTTTGTTCATTTTTTTATCCACTTAATCCTGGTCAAGGGTCACAGGAAAGCCGGTGCCTAGCCACACAGCACAAGGCAAGGACAGGGATACACACACTAAAAGCACCTTAGAAACACCAATTAACCAAAGACTTTAGCATGCCTTTAGAATGTGGGAGGGAATTGGAGTGCCTGGACTAAACACGTGGACATGCAAACTTCACAGTGTCTAAGGTCACAATCAAACTGTCATGAAATACACTGCTCACAAAAATTTATTGATATTTAACTATAGGATATTTTATGTAGAAGTATCCCCTTATTTTTGTAAAAGTATAGCTCAGATAATTTAAAATTAACTCTTGGTTCACAAAATCTTACTAATGCCATGTGACGCATGACGTCACACCACCAACAAAAACTTTCATTAAAAGCCCAATTCGCCAACATTTTTAATTATTTGAAAATATTTATCAATGGAAAAATATTTTCAATAAAAAAAAATTTTTATAGTTCATTTGAAATTTGTAAACCGTCACCTCAGCGTTGTCCGCTATTTTACTTCATCAACTTCGAACGCCTTCGCTGCTCCAGTTGAATCATGGAATGGGATAGTGTGCTTTGGTTGCATACTTAAAAATGGCTGCCGATTGAGGACGTCATCCGGGGACTTTTCGCGTACTGTT
>JAVSBV010000147.1:3992956-4035865 GCA_033117975.1 Parotocinclus spilosoma | reverse complement strand
ATATATATATTTATACTGCATTATAAAATGAAATAATTGATTTATTCAAACAAATAAATGATTAATTGATTAACATGTAACATTTTAAATAAGTCATCATATATACATATTTTAATTGAATTCATATCTAATACAATTGCTATTACACATTACTGGCATTAAATTGCCCCAGTTCCAACTTTATTTGGAATGTGTTACAGGTATGAAATGCAGGAATGAATGTTTATTAATAAATGAAATGAAGTTGACCAGAACAACACATAAAATATCTGAAATATCTTAGAACAAGTTCATACTGTCTGCAGTGAAATAAAAGTAAAAGTTAATCTAAGAAACGCCGCTGTTTTATATCATCACAACTTTTTCTGATTTGGGGTTGTAGCTAGTTGAATAACCTACATTTGACTTGCTACGTTAGTGAGGTACTGAGAGCCAGTATCAAAGTTTTTCTTGAGAAGGCTAACTGTTCTTCTATAAAAGGTAATGGGAACTCAGATTTTACAATATGGATAAGCAGCTTTAATTAACGTTTTCACTTGCTAGATTGTGTCATCATTTGTCTATTGTGTCCCACCTGACAAGTTGTTAGCTACTTGTTTCCAGAATAAATTGCAAGCTTTGGCAGCTCTTGCTGTGTGCATCCAAAGCCTGTTTTCTGTAGCTAGAGGTTCCCTTGACAAACAACCCCCTTTGGTCAGCCTTGGCAGGGAATTTCCGGCAAACTGAGAAGTGCATACCACATTGTCGCTTTCTTCCACCCAGGCATACTGTTTTTTCAATGATCTTCTTTATAAGCTTTGCTTTACTATCGTCATATGTGTTCTTTTATTATTATTATTATTATTATTATTATTATTATTATATTATTATTATTATAATACCTCCAAACTGGGAGACCAATACAGGATGATATTAATCAGTGATGCAGCTGTGTATGTGCCAACAAATTAATAAAGTTTGAACAAAAGCTGGCATGCATGGCAGGGTTTCATGCAAAAAGCCACTTTTGTGTCCGAAACACACTTTTGTGAAACTTTTTGAGTTTCAGGTGACATGTGGCGACAGGTTTAATTGGAAGATGCGCTTGGAAGATGGACTGAACCCAAGCACTTTGTTGCAAAATCAAATGCAGCATATCACTCAAACTTCACCATACTTATTATGAAGCATGGTGGTGGCAGCATATGATATGGACATGTTTTTCTTCAGACTGTGTAGTTGGTATTGACTGAAGAATGGTATTAAATGGATGCTATGAAGTAACTATGTGGCTTTCTGCTAGACTAAAGATTTTGATTGATTTCCAGTACTGTTGCCTTTTTTTGTGTTACTTAAGTATGAAAATAATTTTCTCTTCTGGCCATTGGGTTCAATAAGAGTAATTACTCTTAGCCTTATGTAAAATGACATTTTAAACTTTTTAGTGAGGTAACAAAGATACGTAGCTTCTTATTATGTCTCAGGGAATTTGTCATGTCTTAAGAGTGACAGAGTAAGGTGATGTAATTGTAGTCCATATTTATAATCAAAGGTTGTAAGTAAGCAGTGATTTTATTGAAGATATATTGCTAGATTTGTCATTCCTGACTAAGATATCACAAGGAATACATCTCACTTGGGCACAAAAATTTGCCCTATGGTTTATGTTTAATGAGAACACCAACTAAAGAAAATAGTCTCCATAGTCTTCTTACCTCTTCTCACAATCTTAGTTGCTTCAATAAAGATACACATTGTAGTCTTAATTTTTCATCTCTGATCCTGTAAAAAACAACCTATTTATTAAGCTAGCATTACTGATTGCTGTGTTTTTGTTTTAAAAAGTGTCCTGACAGTCAACCAAATGAGTGCCAGCTGAGCAGCAGGGTATATAAGCATGCCAAATGCAGCCGCCAATTGCTCTGCCTTAACCCAGCCAGTAGATACTTAGATGTGTGTGTATTTGAAGAAAAGAGATTTAAAGGGGCAAAATAACTATGGAAGTAGCCAAGTAGTTTAAATATTATTTGAAGAAAGCTGATTAGGTTTGGGAGACATGTAAAATACATGTTGAAAAAGTTTTTTGATGTAAAAGTGAAAAAAGCCAAATAAAAATTTTGTATAAGTATACTGAAGAGAGACCTAAATTGCTATTTTTCTTTTGAGTTTGGGAGGTCTTACTTAAGACTTAAGATTAGGTTGCTGGGATTTCCTTTCTGAGGCAGTTCATCCATTTGTGTCCCATATGTGAATGGCTTTTTGAGTTTAAGCCACTGGTAGTGATAAGTGCATGATATCCCTGTATCAAAGTACACAAAGCAAACAAAAAACACAAAGCATAACATTGTATTATCCAATGAAAATATGGTATCCAAACACTTAATTTACACTCCTTTTTTATAAATGAATAAAGTAATTAAAATAGAGAAGGTATTTTCTCTTCGTGAGTACCTTCAGCTATGCATCTGGCTCCACAACCCTCTATCCCATTATAGAGCTACTAAGATAGTATGGATTAAAACCAGAAAGGATTTGAAAGGTGTTTGTGCAACATGTTTTGTTAACATTCAGACCACATTTCCTTATAGCCTTTAGATGTTGGATTTTGGGATTAAGTTTTTGTCTTCCAATCCAATTGCTGTGCAGAGTTCTCTTCATCATTTCCATGTTGAAATCATGGCAGTACTCTCAAAGGACCTGTGTTGATAAGGATTTATTAAAGACTGTTAAGCTGCTTCAAGATCAGACATCTTATATCCCATACTTATTAATCATTAGGTAGACTGTGCCAAGTCTGTGTGGTATCACACTATAATGTATGCATCACGGTGAGCCTGTTCGTAGTCGATATTATCTCTCAATCAGTTGTTAAACCCTTGAGGCTGATGATAATGGACTTGAATTGCAAAACTCTCCACTTAATAGTTTACTTGAACATAATTATATGTACTAAACTGTTAATTGTTGTTTTATTATAGGATTATGTGCTTGTCAGGAACTGCTTCTTTATTTTATTTAGCAGCTTATTTAGTTGATGTGTATTGAAAAGTCCAGAATCGTGTGAAAGCTTTTTTTTAGATTAGTGGATTTGTGCCACTAGTTCTCACTGTGTTCATTTCAGGAATAACAGGATTACATGGGATTTCTGTCATCAAGGTTTAGTCAGATTTAGTGTATGGTGTTACCTTCATACCTCTGCAGGGAAAAAAACGAGATTTTAATTCAAAGCTAATGAGTTTTACACAGATAGACCTAAAATTGTCAATGTGTTGTTTTTTTTTGTAATGCAGCCCTCTTAGGAAATTAAGAGCTGTTTGTGCATTTAAACTGACCTACAGAATACTAATGAGTCATCATTAACATGATTATTGTACACAGCTTGCACAGTTTTGAAGCAATCCGACTTTTCTATTTGGTTGCATTATTGTTTTGTCAATGCTTATAGCTTAAATCAAGCTAACACTTTAAGCTTTTTTTTAATCTTGGTGTCATCTTGATCTGTGTTGTATTTCAGCTTGGAGAAGACACCTTCAACAGGGCCAAACTGCTAAATGTGGGTTACACGGAGGCTCTCAAAGATGCTGAGTATGACTGCTTTATCTTCAGCGATGTGGACTTGATCCCAATGGATGACCGCAACCTGTACCACTGCTATGACCAGCCACGTCACTTTGCTATTGCCATGGACAAATTTGGCTTCAGGTAAGAGCTGATCAAGCAAGGACAGGGACTGAGGGTGTTCCAGTGGGTGATGTTATCTACCTTAGTTTAATTGATCAGTTTTTGTAATACAAGCCCTATAGCTTATTTGCTAGATTCTGCAAATATTCAATCCAATTATTATCTATTGGATCTAAAATGTATTGTCATTAATATGGATGTAGCAAAACCAAGTGGGTCCTTGAAGCTTTTTCATCAGGGCATTGTGAAAATTAACCAAAACCTGCTCCTCTCCATTTCAACTTTACTTGATCCAAGGTTTATTGTTTATTTATTTGGATTTATTTAACAGTGCTATTAGCATCGCCATTTTAGCGCAAGAATCAAGGCTACATTAATTGAGTTTATATCAAGACTAAGCATGTGTATTCACACTCCGATTTAGCATAAACAGTCAACCTAGTACATGTTAATTGGACTGTGGGACAAAACTGGAGTAGCTTGAAAATTTACATTTTACGCCATTTAGCAGACACTTTTTTTCCAGAGCGACTTACAACTTATACAGTCTTACAATTCAAGCAGTGCAATCCAAAACCCAGAATCTTCTTGCTCTGAGGTGACGGTGCTACTCACTAAGCCACTACACTGCCCACTCGAGGATCAAAATGTCAGAATATTGATTCTGACTGAGCATAGAATAAACATGGCTATAAAATTGAACTAGATGTGAAATATTTGTATGTGGAATATATCAAAAATAAATAACCCAAAACACACGATAGAAATTTAAACACAATCTTAAATCAGTTTCATCTGGCTCATTCAAAACAATACATTTCAAATTGTTCAGTATTTACATTTTTTTTATATGTATGTCATTTAGCAGACGCCCTTATCCACAGTGACTTACAAATAATACAGTCTTACAATCAAGGCTATTGTGGGTTAAGCGCCTTGATTTTGAACTAGGATGGCTCAGCTCTGCAAACCAGCACCCTATAATATGAACTCAATCGAGTTCAAGTTTCTTTCCAAGTTAGGTTCCATAATATCCGACAAGAGATCTTCTGGTATTGGCAGTCAATGAATGAATGGCCATCTGTGGCACTACGGTACTGGTAGTGGTACACTATGTATTGGTTTTAAATGTTTGTCTCTGGATGTTTAAACCAGGACAGGAACCAATTAAAGGTTACAACAAGGTCACAACATGTAAACAGTTTTAAGCAGTAAAAAAATATCATCTCTATGTTCTATGTGTCCCAAAATAATATATTTTTAAAAAGTCATCTCCCTGCATTTTGTGTACATCAGAAGAATTGCTGTATTAGAAAAATAGGACTGCTTACAAACATTAAGGGATATCTAATTTGGGGAAATTTTATTTTGAAGTGTCCCTAATTTTTGTGAGTAGTATATTAACAAGGATCAAGTCACATAAAATACAAATTCTTCGCATAAATAATGCCTTTTTAATGCTTGTTTTCTCATGCAGTTCCTTTTCATCGCTGTCACACTTAAGTTCATGCCGTGTGTCAATAAGTTTATGTGTACTCTTTGGGGTTCTTCCTCTTAATGTGTTTAAACCAGAACTTAAAACAGTTTTGTCTTTGTATATTGTGAAAATATGTCTTTGCACAGTGGCCCTTGTGACCACTTGCATATTTGTAGGCATGAACTTTTTTTTATCACCAGCTACTCCATGTGCTGGCAAACAAATGAGAATATGAACATATCCTATGATATCCATATCATACATATCCTATGAACCCACCCACTCTGGGCTATTAATGGTTTAATTATGAATCTTGTTAAAGCAGCTTGAGATGCCATGTTAATGCTTTCAGCACAGCAAATAGCATGTGTTTGATATGAGACATCTCACTGGTAATGCAATTTGTTTAGACATTTTTACTATCTAAAATCTTCCAAAGTACCCATCTTACCACCACATAACAATGCTTAGCCTGTAATTGTATTTCCCTAATTGTATTTCCCTACTTTCCCTATTTTCCCTATTAAATACTTGTCCGCGTAGGTCTGTTACAGTGGTGTAGCCAGAAATTTGGTACTGGATGGCACCTTGATAAAAGGCAACAGTAGGCATAAATTTTGTATTTCTTGAATAAGCACAGCATAATACAATACATTGAAGTTACAAGTCTTCCAGCTTTCCTAGGTGCAAATGGTGATTGATCGAAAACTCTAATTAACAATGATTAACTGACAGCAGCACTACTAATCATTTCACCTTTACCACTTTTTTAAACAAAAATGATCACAAACACCTCAGTAATCAGACGTTTAACTTTTAATTGTCAAATGCACATATTTATCTCTGCACATAATAAAACTATAATCTGTAGGTTAATGTTATTTTCATTTTAAATGTTTAGCTTTTTATTACTATTTAATATGTAATGTTGTTTTTTAGTTTATTCTCACTTAGTAAGAGTGCATTAGTATTTTTAATTGAAGTCTTATATTAAACAACTTTAAGTATGACCTGGTTTCAGACAGAAGTGTTTTACCATAATATCGGGCACAGTTCATTCAAATGATAAATTGCTAGAGCACTTCATTAATACCCTCAAAACTGCTGTTGTTTACTCCTTATCTGTATTCTATTTTTGTTTGTGTTACAGTTTACATTAATAGTGTCCTTTTGTGACAGATCAGATACTATATATTAAATAATATATTACTCCCTGATTTGGGTGTGTCTCACATTCTGTCCATTTTATCAGTTCCATTCTCCATATAGAAGCACTTTGTAGTTCTACATTACAGACTACAGTCTATATGTTTCTCTACATCATTCATTAACCTCCTTTACTCTGTCCTCTAATGATCAGAAACCCCATAGGTCAGGTACTATGTGGGTGGTGTAATAGTCTCAGAATTGCAATGACACTGTGTTAATATGTGTTTTACTGGTGCTATCGGATCAGACTAATCATCACTGCCCGAGGTATTTAAACTCTGTGTTCACTCACTGTGCACCCTATTAAACACACCTACCTACCTAGAAGCTCATCTGTTATTGCTTAGTTTGTGTTAATTATTCTCTAATCCTTTTTGATTCGAATGCGTGTTTAACACTGCAGTAGCACTGCTAAGTCTGCTCCACTCATACCAGGACAACACACACATCATCACCATATCAGTGTCACTGCAGAGCTGAGAATGATCCACCACCCAAATAGAACCTGGTCTGTACTGGCTCTGTGGGGGTCCTGACTATTACAGGATAGAGTATAGGGGACGAACATGAGTTGTGGAAAAACAGATGGACTACAGTATGTAATTGTAGAAATACAAGGTGTTTCTATATGTTGAGTGGAACTAATGTAATAGGACAATGAGTGTAGAAACAAGTTGTACCTAGTCAACTGAATGGTGAGTGAGAGACGTACTTCCATGGGATGTAGAACATAGATAAGACAGTAAAATAATCATTTCATGTTTTGTTTCATTAAGCGATAATTACCCTGTGTCTGCTGTGGTCCATGGTCTGTGTTAATCTTTTCATGTTCTTTTTCATTAATGGACAGGGTAGAATGGACTGACATGTGCATCAAATATTATAGATTGAATAGTATTGGAAAGTTTATATCAGTGAATTGAACTTCCTTGCTATGTATATCTATTTAACTGGATATATAACCCCATAGGTAATGCAATAAATTGGCAAAGTTGAACATAGAAACACACACACAGAAACACACTTGGGCATCAGACCATTTCATGTTTGAGTTTGGGCTAGGTATATGTAATAACAGAATAGAATTACTTAATCAAGCAGGAGTGCCTTGAGGCCAGTCTGTCTGAAGCAAGTCCTTCGTATCAGTAATTGCTTTTTTAAAAGCTGTGTTACAGCATTTAGCTCCTACTGCATTGAGTGAATTTGATGATTCTAGTTAAGTTATATTTTTTATTAGTTTCACAAATGTATTTGGTGAATTGTGCCATTCTAGACGGAAGCACAACATACACGGCATCTTCTGCCCAACTGCAGGATGAATAGTAAAATAATATATTTGTAGATACAGTTCTCTGTAAGTCTGTGATTATACAATGTGTCATCATATTTGTTTATCCCTAACTGACAGAATCTGCTTGGTAACATTGGTCTGGTATTTATGCCAGTGAAAAATCGCTATCTCTCTCCATTTGTTGTTGAAGTGCTGAAGTGCTCACTGTAACCCACTGTCCGCACTGACACACTATATTCGAAATGTTGGAAGTCTTTTTTTTAATATGCTCATACCATCATACCATATGATTTAACCCAGCAGCAGAAGCCAGGGCTAAGAGTACAGGTCCTGATCTAGACAGTGATTCTCACTGTGTTTATTACATGCCGATTCATTATTATTTCCTGCAAGGTCTCTGCTTTGCAGACTTTTGTGTAAACCCTGTTTCAACAAATGTAATTAATCTCAGCAGTTACCCAGTCAAACGAGATGAATTAGCGAAAGAAAATTCCAAATTGAAATCCTTGAGCAAGCCTTGAGTCAAGCCACCTGTAAGCCCATAAAGAATACAGGTCCATTTCTTCTCTTGTCTGCCTCTCTATCACCAGAATCTTCAGTAAAATAATGAGCATTTCCAGACAGGTCACATCATGCCCCAGTGCATGCTAGAAGCCCTAGCTGCAGTGTTTGCAATGAAATAAGTCTAAAATATGTCATGAGTCATTCTCAAAGGCCTTTCTGTAATACACCTGACAAGGTCAAAACCGAAAACTCATTATTCGGTGCAGCATTGTTGGATGAGTCTTCGTCTCAGATAGGCTAAAGTGCAGTGCTGGGCCATGATGCACTGCTTTGCTGCAGGAACTGATGGAGTCATCCATTTTAGCTTGTTGTATGTGTGTGTATATAGTTGTGCACTTTCAGTATGTTGCCCATTTGTGGGTGAACATGTTTTTCTCTCATTTTGTTCCCTTGTTCACTTTCACACATGCACACATACATGGGCAGTGTGCTGTAGCCTGGGGCACACCTCAGGCAGCTGCCCATAACTCTCCTCACTGGGCTCCTCAGGAGAAGATTTCTAACTTGCAGTATTTCATGATGTTTTCTCTCCTGTAGAATCATACAACGTCCCCCATGCCAGCAGCGAACCTTCACAGGTGCCGTTTTGGCCACACAAATAGGTTTGAAATGTTGACCTTCCAATCATGTGCACTTATTGGGTAAAATCAAGCTCCTAAGATTGCTAGGCACAGAGAGTAAGCCTTTATGTTCAGAGGACATATGCTTTGTAATTCAAATCATTCTCTCCCAAATTTTTAAACAGAAGGTGGATGAGCATTTCTTCATATCATAGGTCCTCAGATTCCTCAGCTCTTTTTTAATCTCTGCTTCCCCATGTATTTGAACTTACTGGCTGAAAAATCATTTGTGTCATAGTGAAAGCATTCTTTAGCAGTATTGTGCTTCAAATCTCAGTATCCTAGTAGATTTGAGACTGTGGAAAGTGGAAGAAGAGTGTGAGGTGTAGGATGTAAGAGGGTCAGGAGAAAGATTAGATGTTATTTCAAATGTTAGAGTCCCATGTGGGGGGATTCAATCTACCAGCTCACTCTTGCAAGACGGAATTGTGTCAAATACAAATGCCTCAGTTGGCAGCTTTATCTCATTGAATGACTTTTCCACCATTTTCTGTTCCTTTTCTTTTGAAATCTGCCAGGGATTCTAAAGCTTGCTGTATATTTAAAGCCGTCTCCATGACAGTATTTAGGATTAAGAGCGAATGCATGTAATGTATGATCTGTATGTTAATGAGGCATATTATACCCCTTTTCCATAAGTCAGCACACTTCCTTTGGTGCTTAATAAAATGTCTGTGACATGCCTTGGTCAATATACCACAAGGATTGGGTACCTTTTTACCCTAAATGTGACCCAATTCAGTTTCTGCATAATGAATCAATTACATCTACAGTTCCAATCTAAATGATTAGAAAGTCATGATTTGGTGCATTAATGTAATCTCACATGAAATATGAAATACAACCTTTAATTAAAGTGAGTTTAGTCTGGCATACAATCCTTTAAAGAAATAATTATTTATAACAATTGTTTTTCATGCTTTGTCTTTATTACATTTATTAATAAACATCCTTTCCTGCATATTTCAGTCCTGAAACACATTCTACAAGTTGGGTTGGGAGGAAATTTGGAACTAGTAATTAATTAAAGATTTTGGTGCAAAAGCAGCATCCAGGAAAGGCAGAGTTTTTGATGTGCAAAAATACTTTAAAATATCTTCAGTTTGTCAACAAATGTTAACACGTGTAAAAATGATGTAGGCTAACCCAAATACAGATTGGCAGCGATTTGCACATTTCTCAATTTACAGTGCATAATATCATTAAACAATTTAAGGAATCAGGAGGAATTTCAGTGCTTAAAGGACAAGAACGCAACCTCAAGCTGAACACCTGTGATCTTCAATCCCTCAGACTGTACTGCATCAAGAACCATCATTCTAAAACAGCTGATATAATCACATAGGGATTACTTTGGCAAACACAACAATATGGAGTTGCATTCATAAATGCCACTAAAATTGACTGTGCAACAAAAAAGCCTCATGTTAACCATTTCCTAATGCAAGGTTTTTGTGATGTGCAACAAATGGCATTGATTGGCATACAGCCATTACATGCTTTGTCAGGAGCTGAAACTCAGTGTTGCCCAGTGACAACCCCGAAACCTGAAAGAGCTGGAGAAGATCTGTATGGAATAGTAGCGTAAAATCATGGTCAAGCACTACAGGGAATGTCAGATCTCTGTAATTGGTTTCTGTAACAAATATTAAGTTCTGTTTTTTTGTATCAAATACTTATTTGTCTCTCGCAGTTGAAGTGTACCTACGATAAAAATTACAGACCTCTCCATTCTTTGTATGTGCAAAATCGGCAGTTTATCAAGTAATCGGCGAACAAGTGGTATTTTTACCTGCTTAAAAATAATCCCATCGGCTCAACTCAGATCATTATACACTGTGTGCTGACTTTATTTTCCAGTTTTCCACTCTGACATGATGCACAATACTAATATCTACGTATTCTTGTATCTACAGTATTTCTTGATTACAGTTCCATTCTGCCATTTCCCCTGTAACCACAGTCTTTTAACCCTACTACTTAAATACCACTTATGTAAAATAATTTTAAGTCACTCTCTGCAAACAAGCTATAAGATATATATTACTGGAAAAACATAAATGGAATATGGCTGACCATGCTGCTGTTCTCTTTCACAGGTTACCATATGCAGGATATTTTGGAGGGGTCTCTGGATTGAGCAAGAAGCAGTTCCTCAAAATCAATGGATTTCCCAATGAATACTGGGGCTGGGGAGGAGAGGATGATGACATCTACAACAGGTGGGGTGATAAAGCTAGCTTAATAATAAATTCACTTCACATGGACTATATGTTTTGCAGTAAACACTTATGCTCTAATGGCTGCATTGCTTGTAAACTGGCAGACCCAAATCTGTAATATTTAGCAACCCTTAGAAGATATCTATCTAATTTGCATACATGGAGGAGGAACTGCACATTGGTAGTTGCATAAAACGATACACCCCAGCATAAAACTAATAATTATTAAAAGAAGCTCAATAATTATGAGGTCTGAAAATATATTTATTAGGTGTTAATAAAACAGAAGTGTTAACATCGATTTAAGAATAAGCCTAAGAATTAGACAATTATCTATCACTTTCTGTATCAGTGGAGTGTAGCTATGACCCATTGACCGAATCTGATCTAGATCATGCACGGAGGTGGTACTCGTTGGGTGCTGCTAAATTTTGATACTCACCACTGCTGTAACGTGTCCTGGCAGTGCCTTTCAGCCAGATCAGGCAACAAACAAGAAACATAATTAACTGCATCTGAGAGAGAGAAATCCAGACAGGAAAGTGTCCCTCTGTACTAAAATTGTGACCCTTTGTGAGCTCTAACTGATGAACTTGCTCCACATCCAGGGTATGCATTCAACTGGGCACCATAATATCTGCAAAGATTAATTCTGTACTGTTTAAACTTTTAATTAATGCCTATCATTTATGTCTAAAGCTAACTTAATTGAAAAGAAACAGTAGGTGTAGTTTATTAATGTATATGCGTTATATAAATTGTAGCAGACTTATGCACTAATATATGCAGTTCGGCAGTTGAGCCACTGCTCCTTACTGGGAAGCTATTTCATAGAAGTGCTTTCCAGAAGAAATATGCCAATTCTAATACAGCTTCACAGCAATGTGATCCTACAGTTACAGACCACAGAATAAACATGACTCCAGACTGTACGAGAGGAAACATTCTCACACAGGGTGGCAGTGGGCAATCGGACAGATTCTTTTAGATTATGCATGTCGTTATAATCCAAGACATGACATAATACTAAGAAGAGTCCATCAACTATCTGATTAGATATAGAAGGAATTAAATACAGAATGTAAATAAGGAATAGAAACGGAAAGAATCAGTGTATTAACTCCTAATGATGCAGAAGTAAACAGCTCAACAACCAATCCAGGCCAATTATGCTTTCCATAAATAGAATTTAGATAAAAGGTTTATCATGTGTGTAACAGTTTAGACTTCAGACAGATGGTAGGGTTCCACTCCTGTTTTCACTGGTCTGGTCATCTCTGATGTATTTATATATCATTTAAATATAGTTTTCTTGTGAAATTACCCTTTATAGTTACATGACAGTAGCACAATTTTGACTATGTGAATCGGCCAATGTCCAATTACGTAAATGTACTGTTTCACAGAAGGTAATGTGGAGGTTAAACGGCACATACCTGTATGCACGCACTTAATGAATACAGTAATAGACATAAAGATGGAAACATATTAACACCAATATGATTGGGTCTGTAGAGAAATAGAACTCTATTTGCAGAGCAGCCAAAGCTCTAATAACAATAATGTCTTAATGCCTGTTTAGCAAGCCAAGGGTTACAGTTACAAATAAATGCTCTGTATTTTAGAACCAGACTGGTAACTGCTCTTCATCTGGCCTGCATTATGAATGATGGGTCTGTGTAATTTAAGGCAGAATCTTGGCACTACTTGCGTTACTTAGTCCCACAGGATCATTAGTCAGTGAACCTCACAACACTCTTGTCTATGACTGTAAGTATCTAACACAGAATTTATAAATTATTTCGCTTAGTGTGTGTTCATTTTCAACTGCTTTTTTTTTGCACATTCGAAACATATAACAATTAGATACAAAGCAGGTGTAAACTGAAAGGAAACAGAAAGCTGACTGAGTCTACAGAGCAAAATAGAACTGCATTTGAACAACACCCAAAGCAGTAATGAAATTAAGTGCCTCAGTTCACATTTAGCAAGCCAAGGGTTACAGTGACAAAAAAACTCTCCCTAAAAATGCTATCTGGTTTTGAAACTATGCAGAATGGTTGTTCTGTCCTTTCCTTACACTGACCTTTGCTTTTCTTTTAGAGTGACCTGCAGACATTAGTTGTTTTTTAATGCTTGTTGGCTCTGGCCAGAGAATAGAGGCAGGTCACTAGACTATGGATTTCACTTTGAGATATTTCAGTATAGCAAATAGCAGGATAACAAATGGCTTTTGTCACGGTATAACAAATAGCTGCATCTACACTGGCTATTGCCTATAACCATATTCAGGTGAGTGGTGCAAAGTCCAGGAAAGAGATAACAGCAAATTTAGATGAGCAACTCTCAGCCAGCAGTACAAATAGCTGGACACATTTTTATCTATTTATTTACATGTGGGAAATTTAAGAAATTCCTTATCCCCTCGTGTCTTTTTTGTCATTTCACTCAGTAATGATAAGAGATGAGTAGAAGATAACAATGTGATAAAATCTTCTCAATCTTCTTGCCGAGTTATAAGGAAAAAAAGATTTGTGTCAGTAGCTTCGGTGGATTGCAACATCAAGCTTATCCCTTGGGTTTCTCACAGGAGCTTTTTGTAGCTGATAATATGGGGAGTGAAAGTCTATTTTATTATGGCTGCATTAATTATTCATTAGTTTGATCTGTGGCTTGGAGGTCTCCTAGATTTATTTTCATGGCTCTTTTATTTATGTTTCTATAGTAAAGTATTGAGAAATTGTTTAAAATGCTAGTTGGCTGACAGGAATGGTACACAGTGTAGTTTTCTACTGGTGTAACCCATCTGCTTCAAGGCTCAAACTAACTTTGTGCATCTTTGATGCACCTGTGTATATTTTGGCTGTAACAAGTGGTTATTTGAGTTACTGTTGCCTTTCTATGAGCTTAAACCAGTATGGCCATTCTGCTTTCACCTCTGTCATCATCAAGGCACTGAATATTGTCTATTGTCTTTTTTAGACCAAACCCTAGATGCAGCTGTCTGTGCACAATAACAAGCCTGTTTTGCACCAACGACCATTCAGAGTCGTTTCTGACACATTTTAATTTGTCATTATAATGCTCAGTTTGAACTTCAGCAGGTCATTTTGACCATGTCTACATAACTAAATGCATTGAGTTTCTGCAGTATAACTGGCTAATTGAATATTTGCATTATTAAGCGGTTGAACAGGTGTATCTAAGAAGTGGCAATTATAGTATATTACATTTAGTACAAGACAAAAAATATTAAAGTCAGCTCTTTGGCAGTATTCAGTCAGTGTACTGTGTTGGCATATTTGGCCCATTTGGCCAAGACCTTCACTTTGTACATAAGAATCAGCCCAAATACACACACACACACACACACACACACACACACACACACACACACACAGAATGATAAACCTTTTTCTAACGGTAAGAGAAAGCTTTTTCAGACAAATACAATTATCTTGGCTGGGTTATTCCTCTGACTTGTGTACGGCAATACGGTACAAGGCACCTCTCTCTGCTACATGACAGCATTTTGGACAGACTTTTTGTATTTTGGATCTAAAAACTCCAGATAAAAAGAGCCCTGTTTGTGATTATGGAGATGCACAGCAGCTCTTCCTTTAAACTTGATTTGAAAGGCGTAAGTGGAACTTAGCAAGAGTTTACTTCTTTCAACTATATCCTGATGGACAGAAGGATGGAAACACTGAAGGGACAATTTCTTCCTTTTCTTCTTGGTGGGTAATGGGAGTGAAAGCTGACAACTGTGCTTCAAATGTATTGACAGGTAATAGGAACAAGATTATTTGTGACTTTCTGTGTGTTAAAGCATTTTTTTTTTGCTGAGCTACACATAGCCATGACACTTCAGCGGCTCAGTCAAGGCTTACAGTCAGAATAAACGGTTTAACAACCTTACCCCGTCCACAGTGGGGGTGGGGGTGTAGGTTACAAGTGGTCAGCTCCATTTAAACTGCTGAGTCTGATGCTGTAAATGTTTATATTTAATACAGCTGTACTTATTGAGTATTTCTAGCCTAAACCAAATCAGAAAGGGACGTAGTGATAATTGCAAATAAAAAGTACATTTTAAATGCAGTGTTTCTTACATTTGCTTAGACTTTTATATCATTGCAGACATTGCAGAACCCATAATATTTCATGTTTGTCTGATCAACGTCATTACATTTGTTTCTAAACATCCATCCAATAAAAAGCATTGTAGGGTTTATTGTTTTGTTTTGCTGTATACTGCATTATCCTACCTTCTCAATTTTCTTTCTAATTTGGGATCATTCTTGAAACTATAAAAAATGTATATACACTTACTTTGCAAAAAAATAATGCACCCATATAGAAATGTCAGATTGCTGCAAAACTCAACATGCAGCTGTATCTCTGGCAGATTTAAAAAGTAAAATAGTAAATATAGTAAATGATTATGGTGTAGTCTTTTTAGACAAAAGAGGCGTAAAATGTGTTCCCCTGCTGCCCTATAAAAAGGATTTCAGACACACATTTTGGGAAGTGTACCTCTTATTAAGAGATTGCTAGACGTGCATATATCATTCACTAGAAGGCATTTTGCCCAGGGAGAAGCAGGATGGGCATTGCAACAAATTGCCTGCCATCTAAGCCATACTGACCTAGCTTGTAGATTGTTGATCCACTGACAAGCTCCCACAGGTTTGTTGTGCACTCCCCTCTCTCTGCACAGACTATTTACAGGTGCATAGCAGCAGAAAATTTGTTGTTACAGTGCCCATTTTGTATCCCACCACAGTCAGCCACGGCAGCCTACGTTTGCAGTGATGACTTAAATAAGGAACCAGGATTTTTCACCTACGTACTCAAACCATGCCTTGGTAACCTCTGGCATGGTGGATAATAGGTAACCAATAATTTAAGAAACACACACGATCTGATACTTGTCATTATGGTTTCTTGGTGCAACCTGGACTAAACTTTACGTTATTAGATAAGATTAGATAATGCGGTCCAGTTAACTCCCAGTTCCTCTTGGTCATATTAGTCATTTACACTAATATGTGGCCACAATGCATCTCGAGCCAAAAGTAGTTTGAACAGTCAGATTCAAATTGGATATTAATGCATCTTTGAGAGCATTTACACACAGTTTCATGTGTCTTAGCCCTGTCTACATACTTTCCTGATACCCAAGACACATGAAACGGCCTAGTATAAATGGAATCTTAGAGCCAGTGTTGATCTGCATACAAATAGCCCATCCTTCTAAGTCACATAATGCTAGGTTCAGTTACAGATGTTCAGGTGAAGGAAATCAGAAGGTGCAGAGGAGTTACATGTCAAATCTTATCTACTGTGAGTCCTCTGGGATATATGTGACACACACATTTTACCCAATCAGCACTCACAGACTAGTGGTTAAATTCAACATGACCTCCGCTTGTCTCCACTACCATTCTCTCTAACTCTCTTTCTCTCTCAGAATCCCTGGTATTCCCACTCTGCTTTCATTTCTCCTCTGGCAGCGAAGACATGAATCAGTTCTAATGATTCCAATAACCCTTCGACTCCACGAGTCTAATGCAATTAACTGAACTGTAGAGTGGGAGGGCAGGAGATGTACAGCCTTAATTTAATCAGAGTGCAAGGGAGAGAGGGGGAAGTTGAGCCAATCTAAACCATATTCAATAAACCTTATTAATTATTATCTTCACAAGGGGCATTTCTAGACTACTTGACAGACTGGGACATGCACAAAATTGACAGGGGCACAGCTGTACCCATCTTCTTTCCAATCAGTTATTAAGCACTTAGAAAAACATGCATATTGTAAAATAAACATGTTAAACACCAAATAAATGGTGATTTAACACTAATGTGGGCGTTACTTTGCCATGGAAGATGTAAAATAAACAAAATAACTGCTAACCCTGGTCTGCCATGTTTAGTGCCAGTGTTAAAAGTTTGCTAAATATTTAAATTTAATAAAAATAAAAATACATTCTCAGTATATGGCAAAGTTTGCTAAGAAGACGTAGATATACTTAGGAGGGACCTTGGTTGGGTTTGACGCTCAAAAAGGGTAAAAAGGGGTGGGGTGGGGTTCTAAGTTGTCAGATGTTCTCTTTTTAATTTTTACATTTTGTTGGGTATTTAATTGATTATCATTCCCCTGTATTGTATTGGTTATTTGGTTAGTACATGTTTGGTGTGCATATATAAGGTAGATATCTGTATGGTTATAATCAGTTGCTAAATGTTGTCTCCCCACTCACATTAGAATGGTTTGGCCTTAGGTAATTGCCTGTTATGGGAAAGCTATAAGGCTTCAGTTTTCTATGGCAAGGGAGAGTGAGTTTTTAAGTGATATGGTAGAGCACTATATATGTTGCAGGTGTGGTTTGAGCTGTTTTACAAAATACCTCTAGCTGATGTATATTTTGTATATTTGAATATTTTTTTGTTTTGCATTTTTTTTCACTAATAAACACTCTTGCACTAAATGTGTTAGTCTGTCTACCATATTCCGTATGCTAAAATAGAAATTTTAGGGTGGAATGTTACCACACTCCTAAGGCGGTCCCTACCTGCACTTTATGGTAGTGTGACAGATGGTGGCAGCGGTGGGATTCCCTATCTGGAGTGAGACAGTGAGAGTCTCAGTTCCATGCACAAGGTTATGGTAAGACGTAAAAGAGTGTGTGTGACTGGATTAAGGTCACAGAAGACATGGTTTCCCACGCCAGAGTCTGTGTCAGGGGAGGAAGTTTGTCGATGGGACACAATGGAGTCAGAGGAAGAGTATGCTGATCCAGATGCTCGCCCACAGGCACAAGGTGGTTTCCCTGTTACTCCAGAGAATCTGTCTACTGAGATGTCCAGCTGACAATGCTTATGAGTAAGTTCATGACTTCCCAACAACACAGAGAAGAGAGACCGTTCCAAGAACTTCGGGATTTAAAGGCCAGTGTTTCTGGAGCTATCCCAGGTGAAGTGGGTAGTGGACAAGACATAGCTGCCATAGCTGGAAAAGCTGTTTCTGACCTCCCCATTTTCTTCAGCTCCCCAAAGTCCAAAAGTACCCCTTCCAACACCAGCACCACGGCACTCTCAAGTTTCTCTAGAGATGGGTCCTCAACTGGTGCAGGCAATACAACCAGCCCAGCCGGGACCCACATCTGTGAGAAGAAGGGACAGAGAGTTGTATCGATTTGAGCCACAAATGCCTGCGTTCAGAGAAGGTGAGGACAATGAGAACTACCTTCTTCGCTTCGAGCACCTGACAAAGACCTGGTTATGGACAGAAGAGGAATGGGCCTATAGACTGGTACCCTTGCTAACAGGCAAAGCATTTGGAGGCTTATACTTTGTACAGGAATGGATGAAGAGCTCTCAAACTCGTATCCAGACCTGAGGGAGGCATTCTTGGAAAAATTTGACATCTCAGCTGAAACTTATCGCAGATGGTTCAGAGGGACAACAGTGTCAGCTAAAGAAACCCCTAAAAAAAACTTATCATCGACTAAAAGGCCTCTATCGCCCCTGGATAAAGTGTCACGCAGCAGGGAGCAGAGATTGTCGGCCTTGAGCAGCTGCTGCGAGTCTTACCAGGAGATGTCTGCACATGGGTACAGGAACATGAGCCAGCGAATGGACTGTAGGCCACACAACTTGCCCAACAATACTTAAATGCTCGTCGTGGAGTGGCTTGTTCTTTACCAGCCTTAATATGAGAAACAAGGATCGTCAGAAAGATTGGAATGTCAGAGCCCAGCCGGGCTCAGCGTGCCAGACGATGGCCAGAAGGAGACATCTGCACGGAAAGGTACACTCAAATGTTTTCACTGTGGACAGCAGGAACATAATGCTTTGGTATGTCATTTGAAAAAGACAAAACTTTTCAATTTATGCTATGTCCCAAGGGAAGAGAATGAATTGTTTGTAGAAGCTTTTGTGTCCCGTCGAGCTCCCAGACACATAGACAATATATCCAATAACTTCATGGACTTGACTGTAGTCATGAATGGACAACCTTTGCAGGCTATGTTGGACACTGGGAGTGTGATTTCTTTGATTAAAAAGGACCAAGCTTGTACCAACAAGCTTTATAGATTTTTCTAGACTGACCAATATTCAGTGTGTCCATGGTGATGTAAGAACTGCTGATGTCACCCTTACTATACGTGATGAGGTATTTCTTGTACGGGGTTGTAGGGGTTGTTGATAATTTACCAAAAGACATTGTATTGGGGAGGGATTTGCTCATCTTAACGGACCTTCTTGGGGATGTTGAACGTGCAGTTAAACTTGGGTGCCTGGTAGTGACTCGCTCCCACACTAAAGCTGGCCTTGAACCGTTACCCTTAGTTGCACTCTTTGAAAAGGGTACAAAGGGCCCCAGAAAATCTAGACAAAAGCACCATCTAAAGAAGGCACTAGGCTCACCAGCATGTTCCCCGCATCTTCATAACCTTTCCACAGGGCTTTGGAAAATACATAGGGGTACTACAGAAAGGAACATAGGGGTACTACAGAAAGAAGATGTTTCCCTTACCTCTTTATTTACACAAGCAGAAGACAAAAAGGGTACTAGGTTGTAAGGATAAGTATATTATATTATTGAGAGAGGTATCCTTTACGTAGTAGATTTCCCAGAAAACCGTTTGGTTGTACCTACCAAATGTAGACCTCTTGTTCTAAATCTTGCACATACCATACCATGGGCAGGTCGCCTGGGTCAACAAAAAACATACCTAAGGGTAGGTCGTCTGTTTTACTGGCCTTTAACGTATGTGGATGTCAAGGAGTATTGTAGATATTTTCCTGAATGCCAGAAGACTAGTCGCGTGCGCCACTCAGACAGGGCCCCTCTTCACAGTATGCCTATTATTTCTACTCCCTTTAGACGGATTGCAATGGACTTTGAAGGTCCTCTGGAGAGAAGTAGCTCAGGGTTCCAGTACATTTTGGTTACCTGTAATTATGCTACCCGGTTCCCTGAAGCAGTTCCGTTACGATCCATCACCACCACTAAAATCATTCAAGCACTTGTTCAACTGTTTGCCAGAGTGGGTTTTCCAGATGAAATCCATACAGACCAGGGCACAAAATTTACATCCCGTCTGATGTCTCAGTTGTACCAACGCCTGGGCATTACTGGTATCCGCACTACCCCTTATCATCCCCAAACTCAAGGCCTAGTTTAAATGTTTAACCAAACGCTTAAGTCCATGCTAAGGAAGTTTGTGTCAGACATGGGGAAAGATTGAGATAAATGGTTACCTTTTCTGCTCTTTGCGTATCGTGAAGTACCCCAAGCATCAATTGGATTTTCACCATTTGAGCTTCAGTATGGATGGTCAGTTCAAGGGCCTCTAGACCTGCTATGACATGAGTGCACGTGTACGTTTTATTTTGCAGATAAAAGACAGCCTTGAGTCATACCGGGAAGAGGCTCTGCATTGAAAACATCACAACAAAAACAATAGTTAGTATGACCAAAAAGCTTGATTGAGAGAGTTCAAGACAGGTCAAAAGGTCCTACTGCTACTACCAACCTCTACAAACAAACTCCTAGCCAAATGGCAGGACCCATGTGAGGTTTTGAGAAAGCAGGTCCAGTGACCTATGAGGTCTTTCATCCTGGAAAGGGTAAGACGTCACAGGTGTACCAAGTGAATATTTTAAAGGAGTGGAGGAAGAGAGAAAATCCAAAATTGACTCTGATGATTCAGTAGATAGAAGGTGAATGTGAGGATGTGGTGGAGGAATTGCAACCCAGTAATGTAGTATCCCATCCAAAGGTGGAACACCTAACCCCACACCAACAGGAATCTTTGGACCTTGTTTTTAAACATTGTCCTTGCCCTACACGCTTTTGTCTAAGGAGCCCAAAATCTCCCGGTGGACTTCCTGTCACGATTGCCTCACTTTGGCAAACCACGAGAGGCGGTGGATCATGTGAAATGAACAAAAACACTGCTAACCCTGGTCTGCCCTGTTTAGTGCCGGTGTTTAAAGTTTGGTACCCTTCAGTAAATATTTAAATTAAATTTCAATTAAAAAATAATTCTCAGTATATGGCAAAGTTTGCTAAAAATGCTTAGTTACATTTAACGAGGGACCTTGGTTGGGTTTGGCGATCAAATAGGGTACTAACTTTTAAGTCGTAAGATGTTCTCTTTAATTTTTTGTTTTTGTTTTTTGTTGGGTATTTAATTGATTATCTTTCCCTTGTATTGTATTGGTTATTTGGGTAGTACTTGTTTGGTGTATGTATATAAGGTATGTATGATATGGTTATAATCAGTTGCTAAATGTTGTCTCCCCACTCACATTAGAATGGTTTGGCCTTTCAGGGGGGTAATTGCCTGTCAGGGGAAATCTACAAAAGGCTTTAATTTTCCATTCTCCGGGGAGGAGGGTTCACATAGGTATTGTGGAGTAACAGCAGGGCAAATGAATGTCCTGCAGTTTGATGGCCATATTATTAGGTTCAGTCAGGGCTAGTAATTTTGTTTTTGATATCGGTTATTGACAGAATTCCTGTCTCTAATAGTACGTTTGTTTTTATTTCATTTTTCCGTTGATGCTACAATACATAATGCATGTCACTTATAATAATTCGAATGTAAATATGATTTTTCACTGTCTGAAGCATGTCTGTTTGAAAGTAATCTTGGATGTCCATTACTTCACAACAAAATGCTGAAATCATTAACTGCTTAAGCTTTTGGAAAGATGTTGGGACATTATGAGAAATGTAGTGTATTTGCATGGTGTGATTTTGCATGTGCGTGCATCCAAGAATTCGCCTGGTCCTCTATTTTCAGAAGAAAATCCTACCTTTTTTTGTTTAAAAGACACTAGGCTATTTTATCATTCCCAAATAATTTAGTTGTGCTTGACACTGATAGTAATTAATAGCTGGTTTGTCCTTGTTTTTTCAGTTGATAGGCTACTTGCTCATTCCGGCTGTGTGATGCATGATATTTGAATTTATATCAGTGTGTAGACAGATTGTTTATTTTCTCTAAAAACGTGATTGAGCCGGAAATCAGTAAATACTGTGTATTACAGGGGTTCTTAGCCTTTTGCAAGTGCCACACCAACCCGAGCTGGCTTAATGCAGTTTCCCCCGCTCCTACCAGCACCACCCACTCAAATACCAACACCAAAATAGACTATTAGAAAAAATCTAAAGGACTGAAAGAGCCTTAAAAGATAGTAGTGGCTCAGTGCTTAGGGCCCTACACATTCATTAAGATGTCACTGCTAGATCTTTGAGCAAGGCCCTTAACTTCAGTGATGCTACTCAGTTGTTTCTCGTGAGAATCTCAGAAAAAATAAGAGAGTATCACACTGTGCAGCCGTTCTCAAATGATTTTCCTTTCCGTTGGCTGTTATTGCTTACTTTTTTAGGACCCATGGAAACTTATTTGCACTAGAAATATTGTGCTGTAGATTCAAGATTCACAGCTCACTCTGCACACAGACTGATTTCTACTCAATTTGAACTGATTTACATTGTTGTGTTCATGATTCAAATTTCTTGTTTTTCATTTATGAAGTGTAAACAATGCACATATTCTTGAATAGGTTTTTAATCAAAAAAAAGTCCCCTACAATGACAATAGAAAATAACAGCTTCACCTTATAATAAATAACCAAGTAAAAATATTATTTTTTTATTTCTAAAAAATTCAAAACAGTATACTTTTTTGTAAAGAAGAATCTTAAATATGCTATAATTAAAATGAATTAGTGCTAATCAATAAGTGCTTAAATTGAAATTCAATGTAAACAAACAAGCTCACTGTGTCTTTAAACATGCTCAGTCTCAAATTCATTTTTACTTTTAACTGAACTTGTACAACTTGTACAACTGAAGACATCAGTATGGGAGCGTGATGAATAACGACCTCGGGTGTTTAAATAATGCAACTGCATCAAGTTGCATAATATACAGAATATTTGTTAATCTCCAGAATATATTGTATATCTCCTTAATGCTCATTGTGACATTTCTGCATGGTGATGAAATAGTAACAGATGATATGTATGATGATAAGTATCAGATGTAAAAGCCGTCTCTGCAGTGGCACTGGACAAATCGTTTTAGTCAACTGGACGAAGTTACTACTAGACGAAGATAAATCTATAATGCTAAACAATAAATAGAATAAAATAGATAATAAAATAAAAATGGTCATGTTCTGTGTTATGCCAAATCCAACATGACTTCCAACTTCTAATTTGCTTTTGTGTAATTTTTTTCTCATTGTTATGTTTTATCTGTCGATATGTTCAATGACAGCTAATCTGTTTTGTTTTTATTTTTTGTTTGAACAGTTTGTGATTATTCCTCTAGGTTTAGTACTGTATGATCTTTTTTAGTATGTTTTATGAAATATTTTAACTAGATTTATGTTTGGTGTATGTCGATCAGAGTAACACAGTTTTGTTGCTGCATTTAGGAGAGAAAATGAAAAATATTTAAAACAGTCTGTTTCAGTACACCTAAACCGAGCTTGCATCAGCGTATAGACCGGTTCACACATATTGTTATGCAAATAAACTCAAATGGGGGGAATATTATATGCATTTTTGTTCATATTGTAGCACTTCACGGCTATTTCATCACCGTATATAAACAGTACTTTAATAAAGAAATGGTCTGCATAATGAAGTTCACAAGCTTTAACGACAGAGAAATAAAATAATTAAATAATGGGTTTATCCAGGCATTTAAAATGAATAACCATCTCCTCATACAGTAGCTCAACAATCTAGTGACCCATTTCTTGATATGAATGGAATAACTGTATTAAATTAAGTACTGAGTTTTAAGTGCCTTGCATAAGTACCTTCCTCACCCAGCATTTTAGATTTTTACAACCCAGAATTGAAATAAACATAATTGGGGTTACAGGCCATGAATAATCTCAAAATTGTCTATGAGACTTAAGTGTGAGGAAACTGAATTTAGTTTCCAAATGTATTTGCATATTTAAGCATTAGTTATGATTGTGTTAGTGCCTTTGTAAACTGTCTTTACATGTAGAGTGGGGGCCAAAAGTCTGAGACCATTAAAGAAACCTCTTCTTTTTTTTCAAATTACGATACAATATGAAAAAACGATACCGTATTTTTCCATTATTGTAGTGCTTGAAAGTTTGTGAACCCTTTTGAGTTTTTAATATTTCTGAATAAATATGGCCTTAAATTTAATCTGATATGAAATCCTACAAGTAGAATGTTATATTGAACATATTTAAGATATACTGCTCACAAAGAGTATGAGATATTTCAAAACAGAAAAGAGCATAATGAAATATAGATAGGGATAAGGATCTTATTCTGCAATTTTCCTTTTCGTTTCCATAGACATAACCCCAAAACTTAATTGCAAATGGGCACGTCTTGTACACTAGTACTTTGGAGAGACCAGTGGCTTTCTTCTTACAACCAGCTGTCCACCAACAATCTCCATCAAGTCTAATATTGGATGTATGCAAGGAGGAATGCCAAAATGTCAGGGTCCTAGATGTGCAAGGTTGATTGAAACATGTCTTAAAAGACACATGGCTGTAATTGCAGCAGGTGATGTAAACACGTGCAATGAACAGATGTCTACTGGCTTTCAGTCGCTGGCCATTTTAGTCATCTTATTTAGGATTTGATTCCAGTATTATATCAGCCTGCTGTAAAATGATCGAGCAGCAGATTAATTCGTAACAAACTTTTATTTGAACTCCACAAGAACCATGAGCAAGCGTGACTCAAGCGTAAGACCTCGGCTGCGTCCGAAATCGCATACTTTGACAGTGCCCACTAGATTCGATTAAGTACGCACTGCTCGACCGTTAAAGCAGTACGCTTTTCAAGTATGCAAGTATGTAGCATACGCAGAACCTCGGACGCACTACGCCCGCCAGCTTACTAATGTCATGTGGCGCGTGACGTCACAACACCACCAACAAAAAATCGCCTCCATTCAGTTCATTAAAAGCCCAATTCGCCAACATTTTTAAATATTTGAAAATATTTATCAATGGAAAAATATTTTCAATTAAAAAATATACTATACATTTTTGATAGTTCATTCGAAATTTGTAAACCGTCACCTGAGCGCTGTCCGCTATTTTACTTCATCAGCTTGGAACGCCTTCGCTGCTCCAGTTGAATCATGGGATAGAATAGTGTGCTTTGGTTGCATACTTAAAAATGGCTGCCGATTGAGGACGTTATCCGGGGACTTTTCGCGTACTGTTTCAAGCATACTTTGTATTCGGACACACTACATGCTCTCGCCTACTGCTGTCGCGTACTGTATAGTATGGAAGTATGCGATTTCGGACGCAGCCTCTATAGGTTTGACTGTGCCGTGCTGCGACTCCAAATATTTTTTCAAATTTGACGTAGTGTTTTTGAAGCTAGATAGCACTTTGTTGCCAGCACAGAGTGTACAACGAACCTTAATGTTATCACCTTTTGCTAAAACAATATTATATCAAAATAGTGCCTGTATTTCCAAACAAAAATCGTGCATCTCTCTCCTCCCTCCATTGTTTACATTTGCGTGGTATAACACGTGACTTGTCCTCGTGCTGAAAACGTGACTTAATTGTCGTAAAGGCCGACGTCACTTCCCAAGACGCAAGTAGAAAGCAAAAATAGAATGAAAAAAAAAAATTTAAAAATAGTAACGCAAAGTTAATTGGATAAGTAACTTTAATCTGATTACAGGATTGGTAATAATAACGCGTTAGATTACTCGTTAATTTAAACTTAGTAATGCGTTACCGCCATCACTGGTCACTGGCGAGCCAGTACCTAGTTGGTGGAATAGGGCATAAGGCAGCAACAACCCTAGACAAAGCACCAGTCCATCACCGGGAACATACATTCAAACACTCATGCACACACTAGGGCCACTTTAAAGAATTAAGCTAACATGCAACTGGAGCACCTGGAGAAAACCCATGTAAACACAGGGATAACATACAGCAGACAGAAAAGACCCACACCACTTAAAGCCAGATATGTCTTTACTGATTGTATTTATTCTGAGCTTCATTATCTATTATTATAATAGATTTGTTAATTGATTCATTGATCTTCTATGCAATGAAAAGAGACGTGAATGTAAAAAGTGAAAAAAAAATTTTTGTTATTATTACAAAAAATGTCTGCTTGACTGCAAGCTTCCATATGTCTTTTGTTTTGTAGATTCTTGTTAGAATTATTTATGATTCTTGTAAAGCATGTGTTCCCCGAGACCTGTCAGGATTTACCTTGAGCAAAAATAAATCTGGCTGCCCTAAAAAGGAAGCCGCTATCATTACTCCTAACTGATGCAATCAGAAGATAAATGACTTTAAGAATTGTGTCACTGCACTGTAAAGAGCCACGAATTACCATAAAATAATGTGCTCTGGTAGTGTCACACATGAACAGACCTGAAGCACTTTAAATACAATCGAGCCCTAGCATTATTTTCTACTATTGTGTTCATCTGTGTGATATGGTAAAATAAATAATTTAATTAGTACCTCACTCTAATTACAGCTCCCCCAGACTTTCCTTCCAATTGGAATGAAAAACAGGCATTTAAGAATGAGGACAAACCGTGTTGCACTGAAAGTACATCAGTGAAGTGTTGCCAGCTCCATGCACACACAGCTGAGAGTCGCACAGCCCCGGGTGCTTCTTCTGGAAATTATGAATATAAAGTCATGCATTACAGATGCAGAGGTAAATTTATTCATTCCCTTTAGCAGAAGTCGGAAATATAGCTGGGCCAAATCAATGAAATATACTTTATCACTGTCAGCCTAATCATTTGCTAATGGCTACTATCAATTGTCGGCCCACAGTGCATGCTCCATACTAGACTGCAATTAAAGCCAACAACTATTGGAGGTGCTTAAGCATCAGAGCCCAGGTTTATTTATTGATTATTCACTTTTCATGGGATTGAATATTTACACTATCATTTTTCTCTTTTTTAATTTGCTGATTTGCAGAGTGCAGTAGCTTCTGGCCACTTGTCTAATTTTCAACAAACAACCCTTCAAGGTTATTATGTAAAAAGGTATATTATATTTTATGCGTTCTTCCCTCTCCTCCTTATATATTGCTCTAATATGATGGCAATTGGGTGTTTGAGTGGAACTGTAATACAGCAGTCTCACTGAAGCAAACACTCAGTGTTGCTTAACAGCCTTGAAGAATGCAACCTACATCCATTAGATACACTTTTCCCCTCCAGCCTCGGGAATGAGGGAAGGAAGCATTTGTGTGTGCAATGGTGGTGAGCCCATCTTGGGATTCTGGATTTATTTATTCATTTGTGCTACTTGTGCTGTATCAACATATATGTGCCGACGGACACCTGAGCAGTAGAAGCATGGAATTATTTATTATTTATTCATAGTGCCCTGAAGAACTCTCTGCAATTCAAAAGCTTGTTTTTCTGTTACTGTCACAGTTTTAGTATCTTTTAACGATTGTTATTTGTGACGAAGCTTAGCACAATGTACCATAACTTGTATAGTGAACATGAGCAGAAACTGTGTAACTTTATCAAACAGCTTATTTCAAGGTTATGCTGAAAATGATGCAACAATCTCTGTGCTTACCATCAGTATTGGTTGCTGGTTGCTTGTTGGTTGGTTACTGTATAAGCTATAAAAAAAGGCGTTCCAGATTGTTTGCATATACTGTTTCTGACATGACATGGGCATAATGTAGACATTTCGAGTTTTAATGTTAAAAGAGAGTGCTTTGGTTTTGGATTTTAGATGTATTCAAATCTTAAACAATCTCTTAATTTTGATTCAAGATCAACATTAATCCTGAACATTAAAATATTGGTTGCTCATGCAGTGACTGTATTTAGGTAGCACCGCTTGCCTCACAATAAGAAGGTCCCGGGTTCACTCCCAGGGTGTAGCAGCTTGAGTCCTTTCTGTGTGGAGTCTGCATGTCCTCCCCGTGTCTGCGTGGGTTTACTCCGGGTACTCCGATTTCCTCCCACAGACATGCGTGTTAGGCTGATTGGCATCTCCAAATTGTCATTGACTTGCGTATGCAAAACACCCCAGCCGTGTAACTTTAAACAGCTGCACGCCGGTCCCAAGCCTGGATAAATGGGGAGGGGTGGAGAAAGTAATGGCAGACTACTCCACTATCCTGCCGAAATACTTCATGGATCACATCGATGAAGGACATAAATGTGTGGAGATCAATGATCCATCAAGTGACCGAGGGTCGGTTGCGACTGTACGGTTAATTCCATTCCATTCCAAATAGTAATAGTGTACATTACATTGCAGTTCTTGTCATAGGACTGTATCAGTGCTCAAGCAGTCATAATCACTTAATAACTTTATTAAACTTAATGTCGAGCTTATGGTGCAGTCACTTTTAAATAAAATATTACGTTCATCCTGTAAAGACTATTCAAATAGATACATTTTAGTGCTTAGTGGTTGATCTCCCATGCTTTAGGAGACAGTGAAACTGGTGATTCTCATATACAGGTCTGTGCAAGTCTTCTGCATTTTATATTTTTCAATTTATATTAAGCTTATTTTTAAGTTTTACAGATCAGATACTATTTGGGTGGTGGATCATTCTTTGTCCTGCAGTGACACTGACATGGTGGTGGTGTGCTGATACAAGTGGATCGGCAGGACAGCAGTGCTGCTGGAGTTTTATACCAATCAGATTTAAGCAGTGTCACTGTTGGCTCAAAAATAATAAACCACCCAAAAATGCCCAGCCACCAGAATTCTATAGGTAGCGATGTTTGTACATGGATGAAGGACTAGAGGATGACTTACACAAACTGTGCAAAAACAGATTAGCACATGTTCTTTGTGCATCTTTTTATGCATGTTTTGATAGTGAAACCTTCTATAAGACTACCTTAATAAGCATTTGGGAACTGAGGACAGTAATTGTTGAAGCTTTGTAAGTGGAATTCAGTTGCTTAACAGTCCGGGGTCTCCATCATTGCTTTTGCACATAATGCACAACACATTTTTCAATGGGAGGCAGGTCTGGATTGCAGTCAGGCCAGTCTAGTACACACACTCTTTTACTACGAAGCCACGCTATTGTAACATGTGCAGAATGTGGCTTGGCATTTTAACAGGGACGTCCCAGAAAAAAATACTGGTGGACACCACATCCATGATTTTCAAGAACAATTTTAAATTGACTGATCAGACCACAGGACACTTTGTGTCAGTCCATTTCAGATTAACTCGGGCCCAGAGAAGCCGGCGGTGTTTCTGGTTGTTGTTAATTTATGATCTACTGCATGGTAGAGTTTTAACTTGCACTTGTAAATGGGAGTGATAAACTGTGTTTACTGACAATGGATTTCTGAAGTGTTACTGAGCCCATGTCGTAATATTTGTTATAGAATGATAACGTTTTTTAATTCAAGGCCTCCTGAGGGATCAAAGGTCATGGGCATTCCATGTTGGCTTTCGGACTTGTCGCTTACTTGCAAAGATTTCTCCAGATTCTCTAATTCATTTGATGATATAATGGACTGTAGATGATAAAATCCCAAAATTCCTGCACAATGAGAAATGTTGTTCTTAAACTGTTTGACTTAGTTCCTTATAGTTTTAAACAATACTTTCTATATCCTGATTTGAATATAGAATCAACAAATAAACAATGTTGCTAACTTTTTCCAGCTGTTCTGTTGATCAACATTAGCCATTAGTCAGAGAATAATCCACTATTATTAAGTACAGCTTTGCATACATTTGACATTAAAGTGTTTGAAGATTTTAAGAGCAAGTGCAGACCCACACTTTCTGTGGCTTTTCGCAGAGGTGTGACTGTACTATATAGTGCCAAATTATGTATTTTGTTGAAGATGACATTAAAATTTAGTATGCGATATTTAAGCAACCAACCATTCTAGAACATGCAAAACATACTGTATGTTTCTTAAACTGCTGACCTCATTCTACTTCTCATTATGCACAGTTGTGCAGCTCTTGTGGTTACTCAAAATTGGGATTTGCACAAATCTATGAATGGAAAATCTAAATAATTTCAAGTAGCAATATTAATTTGCTACATGAGTTGCTACACTTAATCCGCTTGGGTGGTGCAGCATGCTAATGCACTTGCCCTCCACCCCAGTAACCCTGGTGTCGTTCTCTGCAGAGCCTTCTGGCCTGGGCGATTAGCATTGCCTGAGGGAGGACATGGGGACTCCTATTTCTGCAGTTGCGACCTGTGCTGGCCCTACAATGTTCTGGCATCTCATCTAAGGCACCCTTATGCCTGCATACTGTGCTTACTGGGATAGTCTTTGTAAAGACAATGCAATTGGAATCCATTATAATTGGTTTGATTATGAAATTTGTAGTATATAAGAATGTAAAAAGTAGATACAGAAAATCCTGTGTGACTTAATGTAGCAGTCTGAAAATGTACTAAACGTTATCTAAACGTTTATCTGTGGGAAAAGCCACTTCCTAAAAATTGTTCAGTGCAACATTACACCAGTTCAGTCATTCTGCTACATCATTTCCATGCAAGGCCTCTTTGTATTGATCTCTGGATTATATCAGCAGCAGGGGAGCAAGAGCAATATTGGCAGTAGGGTTATCCACACACCAAGGTGCTGCCTATATGAACCAGGCACACATTTCATTGATCTACCAAATTTTGGTCTCTGGTCTTTTATAAATGGACCAACTTTTTTAGTATTGGCAAGACTACATTTTCAAAAACTGTCCTGGATTTTCATGACAAGGTGAATGCTAGGATGTCGGTAGCCAACAGAGCAGTGTCACATGTGTCAATTTCTGTGCTCCATATAGACAATTAAGGCCTGTTTGCTTGGCTGAAGAGTGAGATGAGAGATGGCAGGGCCTTGACTTTGATCTTGACCCCGAAACCTTATCTTGGAAATATGTAATTTTGTCCCCCCACAGGATTTACCCACAGGATTTGCTAAGAAGCTTTTCCAGGGAGATGTGTTGGACTGAAACCATGTCTGTCCATCAAATCAGAAGCAGAGAGACTTCAGGGGAAAAAAAAACGTTTATTTTCATTTTGCAGTGCAGTGTTGTGTACAGCAGCACAGAATGCAATTTCAACTGGATTATTCTATTTGGTGACCTAGATGGACCTTCTTCACTCTTTATACTTCTGGACTTTGGGATTTTTCAATACAGGAAGAAGTAGAACACACACTTGGCAGTTTAGATTGATAAGAAGTACATTGTTGCAGACATGGAGGCTAGACACAGTCATCAGATACTACTGCTGGGCTTGTTTGTTGCTACCTCATTATTTCACTTCTCTAGAAAGGTAAAGATACAAATGGCCAGAGTGAACAGAAAATATGCTTCCGAACACAGCTGTCACTGTAGTAAGGATTTTAAAAAACAGTACAGTACATCACAAAAGCGAGTACACCCCTCACATGTTTCTAACCATTTTGCTATATATTTCCATGGGACAACACTGAAAATATGACACTTTAATACAATGTAATGTATTCAGCTTACAGCTTGTATAACAGTGTAAATTTGCTGTGAGCTCAAAATAACACAAAGTCTAAACTTTTATTCAACAAAAGTTACACCAATAAGTAAAAATAAAAAAACAATGTGCCCAAATTGTCAATATTTTATGTGGCCAACATTATTTTTCAGCACTGCAATTTACTAGAGCTTTACCGGTTGCCACTGGGATCCTCTTCCACTCCTCCATGACGACATCAAGGAGATGGTGGATGTTAGAGACCTGGTGCTCCTCCACAGGTGCTTAATAGGGTTTTTGTCTTGAGATATGGTTGACTATTACTTTCAGTTCTTTAGCAAGGCAGTGGTTGTCTTGGATGTGTGTTTGGGGACGTTATCATGTTGAAATACCCAGCCAAGTATCCGAAGTGAGAGTATCACACTCTGCTTCAGTATGTCACAGTACATGTTGACATTCATTGTTCCCTTAATTAACTGTCGCTTCCCAAAAGCTGTCAGCACTCATGCAACCCCAATCCATGACATTCCCACCACCATGCTTGACTGTAGGCAAGACACACTTGTCCTTGTACTTCTCATCTGGTTGCTGCCACACGCTTGATAGCAGTTGAACCAAAGAAGTTTATCTTGGTCTCATCAGACCACAGGACATGGTTCCAGTAATCAATGTTCTTAGTCTGCTTGTCTTTAGTAAACTGTTTGCAGGCTTTCTTAGGCATGTTTTTTAAAATAATACCACCCCCACCCCCTTAACCTTTACAGCAATGCTGGCAGCACTCCTACGTCTATTTTCAAAAGCCAGCCTCTGGATATGATGCTAAGCATGTGCACTCAACTTCTTTGGACGACCATAGCAAGGCCTGTTCTGGAGGAATCTGTCCTTTTAAACCACAGTATGGTCTTGGCCACTGTGCTGCAACTTACTTTCAGAGTCTTGGCAATCTTATTGTAGCCGGGGTCGTCTTTATCTAGAGCAACAATTTTTTTCAGGTCCTTAGTGAGATTTTGCCATGAGATGCAATGTTGATCTTTCAGTGTGAGTATGAGTGAGTGTGAGTGTCAGTATGAGAGAGTGTGAGAGCAATAACACCAAATATAACACACTTGCTCCCCATTCATACCTGAGGCCTTATAACACTAACAAGTCGCATGATACCAGGGAGAGAAAAGGGCTAATTGGGCATAATTTCACTTTTTGGCAGCAGTTTAGACATTAATGGCTATGTGTGTGGAGTTATTTTGAGGGCACAGCAAATTTATACTGTTATACAACTTGTAGATTTACTACTTTACATTATATAAAAGTGCCATATAGTCAGTGTTGTCCCGGTGTTGTGATGGTCAGCATCACTACAAGTACCATGGTGTGGTACTTGGACCTTACAGAGGTTACACAGGTAGTTCAACTCTGAAACCTGATGCTTTACAAAATAACCTCCAGCAGGCTAAACAATCAGAAACAGGCTGAATGCTTAAGTGAGGGTTGAACTCTGTGGCTATGATACAGCAGCTGCATTGCCCGGACATCAGAATCGTCAATTCCATCTTCAGTTACCTGTGATTAACAACAACAGTTTACATTTCTGTGTTGATAACTTTTGAACAACTTTTGCAATTTTGATTGAAGCAATCAATTTTTGAGACAATTCTTATCCTCTTTGATATGCCTTGTATTATTACTAGGGGTAACCAACATCAATGGCTACCCATATGACCACACTAGCAGTTGGGGCATGGTGTTACTCCACAGCAAAGGCAGGATAGAATCTCTCACCATGAGGCCTACATACTCGATCCCAAACATTGCCTGATGCCAAACAATACCTGGATTAATTAATAAAGATGATATGGTTCCAGTCCGTGGCAGTCCGGACTCCTTGTTCATGGCACAACTGCAAAAGGTGACAGCGCCGTTGGGTGGCTATCAATGGAATGACATGTAAGGGATGTCATTTTCTTCTGATAAGTGCCTGGAAATGGCCCCGGCAGAGACAGGAGCATGTAGTAAAGGGAGGTTTTATGGTGGAAAGCAACACTGTGGGAGCTCCTTTTGCTTGTCGGCAAATCAAATGATACTCTTCAGTGGTGGTCTGCCTGAGCCGCTCGAAGCCTGTTCAACATGTGTGCAAGCCCTCATGTAATTACTTTTCCCAATACATCCTAATAGCTAGGTTAGAACAGTCTAAATGGTGGGAAATTCATCAGAACAACCATAATGCTTCAGTCCTTCAGTCTGCTAAGTTAACTGCAGCCCGAAGGTGTTCTGGAAGATTACATTCCTGATTTCCTCTCATTTGGTTGTTATAAGTATCCTACTGTTAGGCTGTTTAGGACCTATAGAGACTTTCTGTGCTAAGAATACAGTAATATAGATGTAAAAATAAAGAAAAACACAAAAAACACGTTGGCAATCTTCCCTGAGCTAGATCTATTTGTGAAACTGTATCACTGTGTACTGAATTGTGAATCGTGAATCATAAATCGGGTTTCAGCAAATTCGTCGCGTACCGAGCAAGTAACAAAAACCAAAGACAAATTTTTCTAGTCAAATTTTCTCTAGCCGAGAACCAAATTTGATGAGTATATATACTTTGTATTTCTACAGTTCAGGCTATAGTCCATCTGTTTCTCTACATTGTTGTATGTTGTATGTTTGCCCCATTTACTCTGCTCTCTAATGGTCAGGACCGCAACAGAACACAGGTATTCATCTTATTGCTCCACATTGCAGATGTAAAGTCAGGGACAGCAGCTCACCTGTTGCTGCACAGTTTGAATTAGTCATCATATAATCCTTTATCAGTAATCACAGGATGCTGCCTACAGGATGCTGAATGCTGGGCATATTTTTTCAGGTAGACTAATTTCAGTCCAGCTCCACAGTATCTGATCAGCTTATATGAGTGTAACACACACTTCACCATGTCAGTGTTACTGCAGGGCTGAGAATTATCCAGCACTCAAATAGTACCTGATCTGTCGTGGTCCTGTGTGGTCATGGTAATTACACAACAACTGCAAAGGGGACGGAATAGAATGTGGTGAAGAAGATTAATTACAGTCTGTAATTGTAGAACTACAAAGTGTAGTGAATGCTAAAATGAAATATAGAACAAACCAAATATAAACTGAAAAACATAGTATGCCTAAGACTGTTGCACAGTTCTTGAAGCTTATATTTCCAAGCCATCTTGACCATGTCTATTGATTTGCTTCCATGTTTTTGTTGTGTTTGCATATCTTGCCTGGGTCGGTGTGGATTACACTGAGCACTTCATTCACACATTCCAAAAACAAGTTACTTGGTTGCTGTATATTGCAGACAGATGGATATTTACGTTTGCATCTCAGTTGTAAGTGTGAATACAGGCTTATAAGTACACAATATTGCATAATAGTGTACTGCCCGATTATAATACTCTATTATCAGATGTACACACAGTTCTTTTTGTTTTCATTTTTAAAGTTGTGTTTTTTCATGTATTTAATTCATTTCATTTAATTAAATCTGAATAAGAATGGGCAGAGTGGCCCCTTCTTCTAAATTCGTGATAACTAAGAGTAAGCCTCCACATAGATCACAGACAAACACAGTAGACATAGGCAGACATGTAGAGAATTAACCATGGGATCTGTCAGCAGGGGGTGCTCTTCAGGCAGAATACATTGACACTATGCGAGCAAAATCGGTGTGTGTGTGTGTGTGTGTGTGTGTGTGTGTGTGTGTGTGTGTTGTGGGGGATGATACATTACGTTGTGTGGACCAAATGTCCCTACAGGCATATAAGTATTTAGAAAGATACTGTATTTGGCCATTATATATTAGATACTTGTTGATTAAATGTATGTCTACGTTAAATCAGGATTACAATCCAGTATAATATCTAATCTATTAATCTCTAATCTATTTAGAAAGAGCTACCTAAGTGTTTTCTCCCTCTCTTAGAAATACTAATATTTTAATATGTCAAAGTGATGCTAGAAGGCAATCAAGCATATTTCCATGATTAGATTAAAAATGTATTTTTGTAAGCTCAGCAGACCTGTATCGGTGGTCAATTAAGCTACATAATAATATGGTGAAGTTTGAAACGATTCACGTTACAATTACCCCTTTCAATTGGGTCAGCACTCTGACCTTGAGTCACTAGAGGTCTTAGATACATATCTGCTGCCGATAAAGCATATGCATGACTTTTCACTTAAAAGTTAAATGTCAGTGCATCACTGTCCTTTTGCACTTGGACATATCAAGCTTTATTCCTCATTTTGCCCTGCATAATAGAAATCAATGCAAAAGTAATTCACATATACATTTCCAAAGTGAAATCCTGCTGTATAAGTCTATTTGAGAATTGACTGACAAATGATTGCCTTTCACATTACTTTGGAATTCATAAGGGCCAGTGGAATTCTATTTCAGACACTTTCCCTGCAGTTAATAGGCCCACTTTATGATCATCAATCCTGGCTGACAGATTACATTGATTAAGGCAGACTAAAACAGAGCTGGGAATTACACAGTGTAGCTATTCTAGTAGAAACAACAATGTAATGCTAAATAACCACACCAACCACCAAGACAAAACCTTTTCAAATTCCCAGAATCACTTTAAATTTAAATTTAAAAAGAATGAATTTGTAACTGCAGTACCTGAAACAGAAATTAAGCCATTACTGGAAAGGATGACGTTTGCACTAATGATGATTCAGATGACAGCATGGCACATTACATCATCAGTGCTGTCATGCCTACTCAGACTCTTTGTACACATTTACATTTCCCTCCATACTGCAATGTAGACTCCCACCATATGTTGTTCAGGCATAGCTCTGTATAGTAATGCACAACAAATTTCTATTTATGACTCAGATGCTAAAGCCTTTATAGAAAATCCTGCATGAGTATGTGATGGCTGATGAAATCTTCTCCCTTTTGGACAGTAAAAATGCTGGTAAGGTTTATATAGGGACAGCTAGTATATAACTGACTGCTGCCTATACACAAATTGCCCATGACATCACCTCCATAGACAGTTGTCTATGAGTCATTTACTGCTCTCCCTACTCGCTGGTATACACTCTCATGATAAGGTCAGAAACAAACTCACTGAATGTATTTATGACTTTTTCTGCATTCTTCCGAGAAATGCTTCACTGTTCAAATGACATTGTGGGGGTTGGACCATTAAAAATAGTAGTGAATGGTGTTCACAGGGCTGCATCACACTATCTACTGATAGACATAACATACATAATCATTTGTACACGCTAATTCTTCCATCCATCTATCCATTATCTTCTGCATAATCCAAACGAGGTAGTGGGCCAGCCGGTGCCCACCCCACAACTCTGGGTGTAATGGCAGGAACAATCCTAGACAGGGCACCAATCCATCATGGGGCACACACACACACACACATACACACACACAGTCACACACTAAGGGCAAATTCAGAGACATGGGAGAGACATGCATACTCCACACAGAAATGAGGAAGGATGCTCTACCCTGGGATTAAACCCTGGACCTTCCTGCTATGAGGCAGCGGTGCTACCCATTGAGCCACTACCATCCTTATTCTTTCCAATTTTTTGATGATACCATCCTGCCTAAATTCATGTCATGAAAAATAAATTCGTGGCAAGCAAAGTTCAAATTTAGGTTTATATAAAATATACATAGCTTGTTGTTACAGTGTCATGGATCTTACGTTTATTTGTAAAACATAACCTTATGCCAAAAATCAATGTTGACTTAAACACGTTGTCAAGAGACATTTTTGTCAAGAGACATTTTAGTAGGTTTATGTCAGATGTTATAAATCACTGATTTTGGTGTCATGTGTGAAAAGCACCCATAAGTAAGCTAAATATGTTTGAGGAAATATGCTTATGAAAAAGTTCACAGGACAGCTGTTCATGACAGCCTCCTGAGAGAATTTAATCCAATTAGAACATGTGCTCACAACCAGAATCTTCAGTGACTGTATTCCTCTTGGGGTACTGAGGCTAGCATGGATGACTACTAACAGTAAGTCACAAATGATTTAACAATAGAATATATGGCATTCTATTAAGCAACTCACAGTCATCTTAGAATTTTTTGCCCTGAACAGCTGGTATTATAAATCAGGGAATGTGTTTTTCTCACTTACTATCAGTCCAATGTTAAATATGTCTATTCAATATGCACCAACAGGAAAAAATGGTGTTCATACCAAGAGCTAGCAGAACTGTTGCTTATGCATATACAGGTTCATTTCTAACAGCAGCATGGTGTTTTATGGCACATTGTAAGTAAAATACTGTCACAATCTGCCTTATAGGGTTTTTAAACTATAAAACTGTATCTAGGCTAACACCATTGTAAATGTCTTTTTGGTAGTCTTTATACTTTCATGTATTATTCAAGTACATGTATATTCATAATAACTCACAACAAAATTATTAGTTTTTAAAATTTATGTAATTCAGGAGCAGCACGGTGACTCGATGGGTAGCACCAAAGGTTCCTGCCCTTGACCCAGAGTTGCTAGGTGGCCACTGGATGGCCCGCGACCCAGTGTAGATTACGCAGAAGATAACGGGTGGATATGTAATTTAATTATACTTATTGATTAATTATACTTGGTGATTAAACTGAAGTGTCACACTCCTGGGTGGCATGGTGGTTCGATGGGTAGCAATGTCACCTCACAACAAGAAGGTCCTGAGTTTGATCTCAGGTGGAGTTCTAAAATAGTTGTAATAGCTTTAGCTTTTTCGCATTTCATTTTTTCTTTTCGATATCATCCAGCAGACACCCATATCAAGACTATATTTTCAACATTTAGCAGGCCTTTCTGACTTAAAGAAGTCGAACAAATCGAGTTGTCTGTGGCCCTGAACTGGATAAAGTAGTATGGATACCCATACCCACTTGATGGGCCAATCTTTTTTTTCATAATTTATACAGTGAAATATGTAAATAGTGATTACAAGTAAAGAAAAAAGGAGGCTGCTTAAAGTAGGATGCATGAGATTGTGATTGCTCAGCTGCCCTGCATGAACTGATAACATCAGAGCTCTTTACTGAGTGCTCAGCATGACATCATCAGAGCTCTTTGGCAGCCTGGTCTACAGGAGAGAGAGTGAGTGAGTGTTAGGCGACCAGCTCCCACAAGGCAGGCTGCATTGAGGAAACATGAGAAATGGCTCTGGCATCCAAATATGAGTGCGGAGGGTTCATGATGAGGTCAGCTCCATATCCTCAATCTGGGAAGCTTTGTAATATAAGTCACCTCTCAGCAGAGCAGTGTGGAGACTGAATCCATTTTTCACACAATCATCAGACACATCAAAGAGCATCAACACTAAAGCAATAGCATATGATACAGATTTTATGTCATAAAACAAACAACAGTCAGAGCTTTAACATATACTTTACTTATTCTTAGTGGTGTTAAGTAGCACTTTTATTTCTATTATAAGCCATGGCAGCAAATGACAGTATACTTCAGAATATTCACTGCCTACATCTGAGGCCAGAATGTCTGCAATGGATTGAGTGACCAGAAGTTCATGAAGATGAATGAGGATATGATGTCATTACTTGCGGCAAAACTCAGGATAATATGTAGAGTTCTATGTTTGCTTTTTTGGAATTGCCATAATAATGATGAAAAAATCTTATTTAGTTGAAGAAGTCATATTGAGTGCTTCCAATATCTGCTTATATGGGGCAATGAAAATGAAAGATGAAGCATATTTGGTGCAGCGGATCCACAAATCACCACACTAAGCCGGAGAACAACATGAACATCATCATCTGTCATGTTGTTTGCTAACAATCCGTGTATCTGTCTCAGCAAATTAGAACTTCAGCTCATCTGTATTCCAGTTACTAGATCACAGCACAAATTTAATGTTGCATTATACAGTATGCCTGGAAGGACTATTGCAATTCAGTTGTAAATTATATTATATAATTATTTCTGTCTGATTTACTATGTGTCATTATTTACTATTAAATATTGTAAACTGTGCATTTTAGATGTAAACCTTTAATTTTATAATATGTCGTAAGTTTATAAATTGTATGACATAGATATTTTAAATACATGCCTACATATGTTAAAGATATGTTTATTTTTAAAACATTGGCAGTGCCTTGTAACTAGCCAGAAGGAATTGCAAAGTAGAAGAGACTAACCAGGGGTTGCATAGTGGTGCAGTGGTGAGCACTGTCACCTCACAGCTCCAAGATCCCCAGCCACAGTGGAGTCTGCATGTCCTTCCCATGCCCATGTGCGTTTACTCCAAGTGCTCTAGTTTCCTCCTATAGTTAAAAGACTTGTGTGCAAGGTGTATAATGTTCCTACTGGATAGAAATTGGCTTCCCCAGAACCATAACTATTATTAAAGGATAAGAAACTGGATAGATTATGAAAGAGACTACTCAAAAGAGTTATATAACATTTGCAAGTATTTACAAGTGCTATATACAAGGAAAAATTATAAAACACACTTTAATTAAATCTTAGACTAGTATTTGTAAACATGAGCTTTTCACTTGACACACTCAATTTTACAAGCACTAGAAAGTTTGAAGGTTGTTATGCACATTTAATCAGCCTGATCCCGTTTTTGTATGCACTGCCCATTCTGTGTCTTTTTTGTGGGGACCAGTGCCAGCAACAGCAGCTGGAAAAACAGTGGCAGCTGAGGGATTAAGGAGGCACATTGTTAACCAGAAAGCATGGTGCCATGCAAATGTACCTCTTAAGCTGATTCCAGCTAGGCCCCCCCTTGTTCCATGTAGATACCCCGAATGCTGCAAGGCATTATACAAGGAGGAGAGCACATGTGTTGACTGGTATGCAATGTGTTTTTGTGTAGCAGATGCAGACCCTTGTCTTGTTGATGAAATCAGGGCTCAAACAGTGAGACCACTGTTTGTGGTGTCCTTTTCTGCCGCATCTTTGTGCACAACAAATGCCATTGTTTTCCCAACACAGCCTTAAAAAGACTAAGCTTTAAAATGAGCCTTAGTTTAACTTTTACTTTTTAGTATGTAACTGTTGGCACAAGTTCCCTAGCAGAGAATTTGTAAACATGGTGTCAGTTGACTTGTTTGGATCTAGTGATGTAGCTGATAATTAAGTTAACACTCCATTACAATATCTCTGAGGTCCACTCATGAGATGTCTGTGTGCATGACGACAGTGATTAACCCTCATTAATTATTTTCCTCACATTGTATTGAAGAATGATGTGTTTGCCCATGCTTGACTTTGTTTTGATAACTCGAGCCATGTGAACATCCAGGCTGAGGGCATTTTCTCAAGGTGATAACACTGAGAGGCAGGTACTTTCCACTCTGCGCACCAGCAGACTGTCATCTGTAGCAAGCAACTGCCAGACAGAGTGGTTGCTCAAGCTTGAGCCCGATGACATCACTGCACGGGCCAGACCAGGACATAGCTGATTCAATAGGCTGGCGTCTGTTGCTGTGTGAATTGCTCCACCAATCCCTTCTGTTTTTCCTACGCAATCTTTGGTCTATATATCATTCCAAAAAAGATTTTGGCTTTCAAGCTACACTCCCAAGACATTAAATTACGAGCACCATTTCAGACTAGCCTTGGGTTTGATGCAGCACACCAAGGTTGGATTTAGAGTTGCAAGTTAAGTTATGTCATTAGAAAATATATTCATAGATGGAAAGCATTAAGCTAGTTCCATATGGGGTGACGTAGTGGGTAGCAGAGTCAATTCACAGCAAGAAGGCTGGGTTTGATCCCAGTAAAAGCAGTCTGGGTCCTTTCTTTGTAAAGTCTGTATGTTCTCCCCATGTTCACATGATTTTACTCAAATTTAACACTAGTGTGACACCCTGTCTATGGTTCTTCCTGCCCTCTCACAATGTTTCTGGCTAGGCACCAGTTCTCCTAAGAGCCTTTCCAGGATCAAGCAAATAACAAGTGAATTAATGATACTGTAAACACTAATCAGTACAAACAGTCTAATATAATTCTCACAAAAAAACAGGGGATATTCCAAAATGTGCAGTGTAGTTGGAAACAGTCACTTCATATGTACAAAGGTTTCAGAATTCATTTTCTGGTTCATGTTAAACCTTACATGGAGTCTATTCAATTGTATTTCATTTATACAAGTTGGAGAAACTGCATGTGTGCAACATGTTTATGAATACATTTTGGGCACAAGTTTAAACATCACATAAAACAACCATCCAATCAAACAACTCAACAACAACAACAACATTTAAGTGAGATGGAAACTAAGGTTACAGATAAAAACAAGTCATGAAAAACATATTCTAATATAATGCTTAATTCATATATATTCTACTGTACTTAGCAACAGTGTTTTAGATTAAATATTCTAGATTTTTATGCATGTAAAATTAAACAAAGGAAACTACTGTAAACTACCTTCATGTTCAGATGCATTCCTATTTTCCAACAGACTCTGCCTTGTCCAACAAACAGTGTCTGAAAACATCCTAAATCTCCAATACCAAGCTAAAAGTGCCATCTGGTATAACTGCTGACTCCAGTGAATCCAATTCTCACCTCACATACACAATACATGAACCTGTCCGGCAATAAATCAAGGTCCATTCGACTCACCACACATTCTGCCATGGTCTGAGGATTCATAACTGCACTGAGATGTTTCCTTCTCAACACTGCAGTCCCCAGGTACATGTTTATAGAGTATGGAGGAGCTAAGAGGCTTCTGCTTAAGGGAATAAAACTAAAAAAGTTCACAAGGTCAGAGATGCATGTTATTTTCCAGCTAGGTCTACACACAGAAAGTGTTAAAGAACTGTCTGTAAATGACAGGAAGAAGAATTCATTTTTGCCATGTGCTCTAAAGCAAAGGACTGACCTGAAAGTGCCATCTATGGATCACTCTATGGACAAACCATACACAATTTCTGATGGGAGGAAAGAAACAGAAAGATCAAAGAAGCAACATAATGCAGAGGTGTGTCCTCTATACATCAACATACCCGCTGGGATAAGACCCTAACAGCAGCTTGTTTTCATTTCTACTCAAACCCCAAATGCCTAGCCTTAGCCATAGGTAGACAGTCCCAATCCATGCCCTTCTGGTTGCGAGCTGTCAATTAAGATGAAATTCGATCTGAAGAGTAGTGCAAACAGGGCACATTAACTACACAACCCAGACTGGTCCCTATACATGATGATGAATGAATCTGGTCCAGTATTTTCATTTAATGATGACTTACTGCAGGTCCAAAAGGCTGATACAGAACTACAGAATTTTGGCTCCAATTTTTCTTAGACAAATTTTGAGCTAAATCTCAGGATCA
>JAVSBV010000147.1:3979461-3992856 GCA_033117975.1 Parotocinclus spilosoma | reverse complement strand
CTTTAATCTGATTACAGGATTGGAAATAGTAACGTGTTAGATTACTAGTTACTTTAAAAAGTGGTAAAATAACAGTAACGCGTTACCGCCATCACTGTCTGTATGGCAGGGCATAGTGAAAGGTAGCTCTTGTGAAACAGTGCCATTCTGTTTGATTTGTGTTTGTGATGTCATTTGGCAAAAGGTTTATGGTAAAAAATGAAATGATTGGATTGAAATCCGAACACAATGTTTGGCAACACCCAAACTCATCTCAGTCTCAACCTTATCTGGTCTTAACTGGTCATATCTAGTCTTGTCTCAGTCTTCAGGTAATGTGAACTTGGAAACTGTTGTCAAGACCAGCCACTACTAAAGCATCTGACTGAGGTAACATTAATAAAAAACATACTTATATTATAATTGTACTTGTTTTTCCATATTTATTGGATCTCCACAACCCATTTTAACAGCATAAATCAATCAATTCTCTACATGCCTAAAAAAATCTGAATTTATATTGACTAACAGAGAAAAACAAGTTACTGCCTTTTCTCGTTCAATTTCATGTTCACAGTTTCCAATCAATTAATTCATTTTATTTTTAAATAGTTTTAACATTTTTAACAGTTTTTGAATAGTCATACATTGCAAATCTACATTTTCATGTATATACAGTATATCAAGTATCATGAATGATAATGGACATAAAGTGAATTACAAACTAATTTTCCACCAGTCCTTATGCTGTTGTATGATAAAAAATCAAAGTCATTATATTAAAGACAACAACAAAATTATTTTTATTGATGCAGTTCACAAAAATCACTTAGTCAACAATCTTTTAATAATAATGGAACTATATAATCTGATTTGTCTCATTGAGGAGAAACATTGAATAGGTTCAATGGCAATTTGAGGCTGAAGTATTATATAATGAGAAATAAACTCATAGCCTTTCTGGAATCAAAGTACTGCATCATTCCGCTAACTCATTCACACATAGAGGGAGAGGTCAATTACTACGCATACACGATTTTGCAGACTACAAACAAATGCGTAATGGATAACTATCTATAATTTCACAAATAGTAACACATTTTTTATGGTAGCACTTTATTTAATGGCATGCTAACCATTTACCCAGGCGTAAATATACTTTGATCTGCCATAACTTTTTTAAACCACTAAAGTTTAAGTTAAGTAAAATAAGTTCTGTAAAGTAAGGTTCAGTAAAATGTTCTGCTGGGGAGTCGTGGATGCACTTCTTGATGTTACATACAACACAGTGTTGTAGAATTACACCTCTTAATACCATCCGTATTCCCATGTGGCTTCAGGATAACGTGTTCTGCCACACTACATAAATGATCCAGGAATAGTTTGTGGAACAAGGTGAACATGAATTCAAATGAAACATTCAATAGATATAATGATAACTGTGCCTACCACTAACCCTAACCATAATCTCAGTAACCTAATGGAAATGTTTTGACTGTTTTGGTTTACAAAACAAAGCTGCAGTTTCATCAAAAAAATGTATGTCAATTGGGGTTTTAAGTCATCCCCATTGTGCTGGTGACAGTTTTTACCAAATGTCAAAGCACACATAAAACCCACACACATTAATGCTTGTATTGGTTAAATTTAATATAATATAAAATATTTGAGATATTTACTTACAAATGTACCAGTGGTGGCTCCAGTTCAGTTTTCCCTCCTACGCTGTTATATCCCTCCAACAAATCCGCTGCATATTCAAGGTCACACCATATGCTTCAGAGCTGTTTAGGATGAGGGCCATCTCTCTCCCTGAGTGAAAGTGGACAACATCTGCTGTAAATGAATCCTAATTTGGATAGTAATCTTCTGCTCTTGTTCCAGCACTGCTAGCATTAGTGTGACAGTTGAAGGAGACCTAGATCCTATTTGTTGACTTTCTGTCTCAGTCTCGCACAGAATAATAATAGTTCTTAAGCAGACACACCCACACAGTAAATACAGAGTGTTTTCATAGATTTGTTTGTGAATATGCCACTAGACATTATCCTCTATGTCACTGCGATTAAATACTTTTATTACAAGCTTACTGGTGTTCTGACTAATCCTGCAATTGCTTTGGTGGCACTGTAATTCCTCAAGCTGTGTTTTCACAGTTATCTGAGTAAAAACAATTTTAAACTCTTTAAACTATTGAGCTCATATAAAATACCCCATATAAAATAAAAGTAGGTAAAATAATGTTGGCTTTAATTGCCTTTGGAGGGTTATGTAGCAGAGATACAGGCTTGATTGAGAACAAAGGAATGTGGGATGGTGGTCTCTTTCTGAAATCCACATGCTGGGTTATTAGGCAAGTGCAGTGCACCAGGGCTAAGAGTTGCTGGAGCTTTGTCTCCATGTAGTTATCACATCTTACACTTGGCCACCTGCTGAGTTCAGAGAGCATGCCGTACTCCCCTAGACGAACCCTCTATGTCTCTGCCGAATGAATGCTCATGAATATTCATGCCGTGACCATGATCTATAAGATATATGGAGCATTACAGACTCCAGTAGAGGTTTGGAAGAAATGCAATTATTTAAAGCATGATGCCAATTGAAATCATATTTTATTTAGACAAAAACATAGAAAGGAATAGTGCCAAATGATACATCAATGATAACTGAAAGCATACTACATTAGAATGGTCTAATATTAATGGCAATAATTTTGAGCCCATTCCTCCAAGGATTTGTATTACATTATGTTGTAATATTATGCAGCTGAGTTGGCTTATTTTTTACCTTCCATTTATTTTGAGTGTTTTGGTGGTAGAGTAAAAAGATTAAGCCTTGTACCTACAATCTAACAGATATAGATTAAAGATACAGATTATAGATATAGATACATCATAATAAAGAACAGAACATAATTTTATCATAATAATATTATGATACAACAAAAAAGGATGCCACTAAATGAAGCAGACACATATAGATTTTCCACAAAGGCAGAGATTCACAAAGCTCTGTTCTATCACACAGATTCCTTAGACTTTTGCACCATGAAGTAAGCAGCATATACTTTAATATCTGATGTCTGCAGGCTTGTTTGTCTGCTGAATGATACCATTTTTGGAAGCAGAAACCCCTAAGTGTGTGGATTATAGCTGTCTACATTTGTATAATTCCTGTGATAATAGGATAAAGCTGATTCAGCTGGTGAAATCTGCATGAAAAATGGATTATTGGAAAGCTTTTGCCAAAGGCATGTTAAACCTAGGAGTTATCATCCTAAACAGGCAGATTCTCAAGAGGACATCTCACCTCTCCAGGTCATGAGGAAACCTCTTCATGTCAGGGCTGTTTTTTTAGGAGTAGACATGGGATTGCAAGGCATGTCAAGTCCTTCTGGGACTCAATTTGTGGAGGACACTTTACATTTCTGTAATGGCAATTTCAAAGATGTGTTTATTTTGAGTTTAGGCATGCTTGATGAAGCCACTGAAATGCTGTAGTGCAGCGTTTTCCCTGAGACTCATTACTGTAGGAATGAGCATTTCCATGCATGCAGAAGCAATTACTGATAATTTTGCATATGCAATTTTACACATCATATAAACATTTGCTCAATTACAGCCAACCGTTTTGTGCAGGTATTGGACACAATTATCATCTGAGGGCTGGATAGAGCACTGACTAAACCATTGATTATCACTGATCATTACTCATATGCATTTTAAAATGCTCTCATTGTTTCATATGCAACAAATTTAACTGTGATTATAGCTCAGCTGAGAAATTTTTTTTTGATTGTTTGAATATACGATGATACTGATTTGACAGTAAAGCTCAAAACATTAAACTCCATTAAGCGCTACAGCAGTGAAAGCTTGTGAAACCTTTAGAATTGTCTTTCTTTCTGCAAAAATCTCATCAGATTTTCACGCAAGTCCCAAAGCCCCAAAAAATAATTAGAATAATAAATCAGTTATGCTCAACATTTCCTGATTCACAAGGGTCTTGGAAGACAATGAAAGTATTAATTTGTCATGAAGCTTTTCCAAAATGTCTATAACCTCTAAAATTAAATAAATATATCGGTCATTAATAATCAAGTGTGCAAATCTTTTTATGCTTTCTGTGATCAAACAAACAATATAGGTCATTTCAGAACTATTATTTCTGTACAGAAATGTCTAAGCCTTGCTTAACAGAGTGCAATAGTTTGACCTCTTTTCACACCACCTTCCTCCACTGTGCATGTGACCTATCTGTGGATTCATGCAGGTAGTCATACCAAATTTAAGTTGGCTTTGAATGGCTGTGTGTTAAAACTATTTTAAGCTATTAAGCATTTTAATTTTTAAAGCCCGAATGGGCCTACCCACAAGCCTGCTAGAGGGCATTTCTCCACTCAGAGAAGTGTAATGTGTGGAAAACACTGCATTCTAGCATAAATATGTTATCCCATCTGTGAAACGTGGTAGTCTCATGGTTTGGGACTGTTTTGCAGCATCTGGGCCTGGATCATTGTCACGCAGCAAAACAACGACCCTAGACACACAAGTTTCTTTAACCAAAGACTTGCTTAATAAGAATAATGGGGATTAATAGAAAAGTGCAGTTCCTGAAAAAAACACAGAATGGTTACACAGTTAAAGTGAATTCCAGTTGCTAGGCTATTGCTACATGGTTAATAAGGTGCAAAGTGTTGGTAGGTGGGGCTATAATCTTGCTATGGTGTTGCTAGGTGGATGATATTTTTTTTGCTAAGGTGTTGCTTATAGCAGGTTAGCTAGATAGTTGGTATTGTGGTTGCTACCAGGTGGTCTCAAGTTGGTAGATATGGTATCCAAGTGGCTGCTATGGTTTGCAAGTTGTTGCTATGTGGCTGGTATGCTATCCCAGGTGGTTGCTATGGAGTTGATATGTGGTTCTATGGTGTCCAAGGTGATTTCTATAGTGGTGCCAGGTGGTTGCTTGGTCACTGCTATGGAGTCCTTGGCAGTTGCTATGGGGTTACTATGTTACCCCGGGTCTTCCTAAGGTGTTGCTAAGTGGTGGCTTGGTGGTTGCTATGGCATTGCTACGTTATTGGTATGTTATTGCTAGGTGGTTGCTATGGTGTCCCAGGTGTTTTCTATGGTGTATCATATGCTTATAATGGTGTCTCAGGTATTGCTATGGTTATTGTTGTTTGCTATGTGGTTGCTGCATTTATTTTTAAGGGAACAAAATTTAAAATATACGTAGAAACTGTGTATATATACCACTTCAAATCATCAAATCAGAAAAATACACTGGGCAGTGTGGAAAATGCATTCTTACATTTACTTTGACAATTATTTAACAGTTGACAATATAACTTAGTGTCACAAAAAAGTTGTGATTGGGCAAATTAGAGCTAGTAAATAAATAAATTATGTGATTTTTAAACAGGTTATGTCAACAGGCGATTGTAATTTGGTAAAAAAAAAAAGTGAATCCAGGAAAGATTCTGTAATGAGCAAAGATGGTCAGAGGATCTTCAGCCTAGCAACAAATTGAGCTTAAGTTGAATGTCTGTGATCTTTGATCTCTATGACAACACTGCATCATGAACCACCATTGAACAATAGCTGATATTACCAAATAGAAAAGGAATTACTTTACAAACCTTCATAAATCAGTGGGATAGGCCACACTGCCACTGACCAAAGACCATTCAGACAGAGACAGAGTTCCCTTGGCAAAAACCATTTACAATTCAGAAAAATGCATTTCCCATACTGTACCAACATTAGTTCAGACCACTGGTACTCCAGGGTTTCATGAAATGTTATTTCTAATAATCTGTTACAGTCTTCTGTCCTGACTATTCTGTCCTCACTATTATCAATTACAACAGTCTAGATCTCAGACAGTTTTTCCATTCATCATTTCACAAATATCATCACATATCACCTTATATATATATATCATCAGCTCATAATCAGCACAGAACGATAGATGAAGCCTGCGGTCAGTCATTAAATCCACGAAGCAAAAACAGTGCAGGGGGAGAAAAATAAGTGGACAGTGAACTTGCTGACATCAGCAAACCCAGTCATGCCTACACTGACCTGCTGCAGTGAACAACACAAATTACACTGTTCCACTGTACTGTTCAAATCTACAATGTTTGCATTGGCTTTGTCACAGCTAGTGGAAATGTATCATGTATCATGTACTGCTGGAATAATGTATAAACAATATGCAATAGATCTCTCTAGTCTGAGCCCATTATCAAAGATTTTTTTCTCTATGAATTTAAGACAAAATTACCTATTATTAAAGAATACAGTATATAACATTCCTGTTCTGTTCAAATACGTGTTTCATTCATGATATTGACAGTTCCCTTAAAACTGCATCTAAAGTAATTTTGTTAACAGTTTTATAACTTTGCCATATTACACCTTTAAGCAACTAATTTTGTACTGATTTTTTAAATATAGTATCCAATTATTTATGAGCCAGTCAAATCTGACGATCAGACCAGTTAGTCCAGAAATGTTCAGATCTATCATAAAATTCACATGGCATCTCAATTTTGTTTATTTATACAGCTAGCTAGATCTGACCAAAACACCACAGACTACAAATAACAGTCAATGAACTAATATAGCTCAAATATTGTATTAATGCACATGTTCCAGACAAACTCACAAAGTCAAGTCAAATTTATAAGTACTTTTTACCTTACTTACTTCTTACCAAGTCACAAACATTTTTCAATATTGCATTTTCTTTGATGTACACAAAACACAGAGAGATGATTGAATCTAAAAATGCACCACATCCAATATTTTTGCAACTATGATTGACTGAACAATACAAACAGATTTTATTTTATTATTACTGTGTGTGTTTACTTAACATATAACTGTATTGGTGGTGCCTATTTTTTAAACTGAAAAAAAGAAACCCTGTGATAATTATTTCCGATTGTAATTCAGCATTATAGAACATCCATGCTATTAACCATAACTGTCTTACAGTGGTTGCATTATCTTTGCATTAATTATCACTATCTTAACTAAGATTCTATCACCAAAAAAAGTCCAAGGCCCACTATGCCCTCATTCCTCACATATGAGCCATGATCAACCATGCACACAATGTTAAGACCTCTGGGAATGTTGGGTGTACCAGGCCGCTCGCCCTGTAACCAAGGATACATCCATCTCTGAGCCCCAATAACCTTTTATAAAACAGAGTGGGAATGACTTAATTGGTTTTTAAAGTCCCAGAATCAGCAACAACCCTTTGTTTAACATTTACACATAAACTGAATGTACTGCTCTCAAGGTTTTATAATTATAATACATCATATTGTTAAATATTGCCTGTTAAATATTTGTAATATTGTTAAATGTTTTCTGAGTCTGTATATGTTTCTATAATGATACATAATTGTACAAGCTTTAAGGGTTAATTCTGGGAAATATATATAAAATGGCATACAACAGCATTCTAAAACAATTTGTTTTTACAATCTGATTCATATAACCCTGTGTTTAACCCCATCTAACACATTTGGGATGAATAGGAATGCCAACTGTGAACTTTGATCTTCTCAAATGCTGAAAGGAAGGACATTCATGCAGTCATGTTTCATACCCTAGTAGATATGGTTTAAAGGGGCTGTTGTCAATGTGTATTATGGCTTGTATATAAGCACGTATGGATGTGATAATTGGGATGGTGTCAGTTAAGCAGTTATGGAACTAGTCTGTCTGCTTAAATTTTAAGGGTTTATGTCCCAACAATGGAAAGCTGCCACTTTGAACAAGGCCCCTATCCTTCAATTATTTGGGCAATATATTGTAAAATGTTACCAGTTGTAAGTCACTCTGGATAAGGGCATAGCTGGCACTGTGAAGCATCCTCACAGACTGCTGCAACATAATGATAAGTTAACCTGTTAAATGTAGATATATGGGTACGTACTATAGCCTAGGATTTCCAAAATGCAGCTCCGTATCTCTTCGTTTATGCTACTAAATTGGATTTTTACGTTTTCTTTGTCATGAACTTCAGTTACAGATTACAAACTAACTCAGCCCCAAGTTAACACTTACATCCCAGCTTTAGTGATTTAGTTCCGGGTTTTATGCAACTACAGCAGTCATATAAAGCTTTTACATAAGCATTTTGCCTTCAGAAGGACTTACCTGTGACTGTCCAATTTCTGGTTAGTAAACATAATAAAAGACAAATTAGCATTGCCTTGAATATGTAACATTTAAAAGGGAAGCGAAATACTTTTACTATTTGTGAAGGTGTGTGAAAATCCACAGACCATGCCTTAAGGAGATTATTTCCTTCTGCTTCTGCACATTTGCTCATGATTGATTTTCTTTATTCACATTTTATATTCTAATTCTCTCCTGAAGATCTTCTGCAGAGGAGCCACCAGCAAAAATGCAATTTATTTCTGACCAAGCACATGATAGTAGGCGCTGATAGTGTCAGGGGCACATGTGAAGAGCACTGGGATGGCACCAAACAGCCTGCTATTTATGTATGGAATATAAATAAAATATTTTGTGTGCTATCTACCAGAAAGTTGGCCTTTTCAAAGTAATGCACAATTAAAACTTCTTTATTGCACGCTTTGATGGTGCGGTCACTCCCATGTGAATCTACCAGTGAACCCTATTAGTTTCTTTCTTTCTTTCTTTCTTTCTTTCTACTAGAAAGTCTAGTTTGTATTAGTTTGCAGCAGCCAGACTTTTGTAAGCTTAACTCTTATGTTTTGAACAAATGATTGCAGTAGCACACTTCAGTATTGAGTACTGATAAATTTATCAAAGGTATACTCTCATGACACACAGAATAAAACTTGGACATATATCTCTGGTGGTGGTGGTGATGTGTGTGCAAGCATCAGTGTTTCACTTGGTCCTGTTAATATGGATTTATTTGGCTGATGCGCAGTAATTTCTCAGGCTGACGTAAGGACATTTTACACTGTCTGTGCTGCTGGCTTGCACCTCTTGAAGTCTGTGAGTGGATTAATGGCCACCTGTGTGGACTCAGACACCAAATACATTCTCTCTAGCCAGATAATTCTGTCTGTCCTTGCTTTATTGATCCTTGCTTCTCACAAGTTCACAACATCCGCATTCTTGTTGCTCTGTTTGACAGGACAGAGAGTGTTACTTTTAGGATGAAATCAGCGGGAGAGAGAAAGCCATAATTCTGCAAGGAAATCACCAGGAGAAGATTGATGTCCACAGAATATTTATTGGGCAGGTGAATTAGCCTTGTAGCATTGGAGATGCAGAGGTAAGTATATCTCAATATACTCCATAGTGTTTCTGTCAGTAGGAGGACACTTCCAGTAGTTCAGCTTCAGCCACTGCTGCATGCTGCACTTGTGAGCCTATTACATTCTGATTACGAAGGAATGCTGTTTTGTTCTATTAAGCTATGTAAATTCCCAAAGCATTTGCTGTGATCCTTTTTTTTCCACTATTCTCTTTTTTTTCTTTGTGACTTACTTTTGCTAATTTTTGTCATATTTATAGTCACTTACATTTTCACTATATTTTGGTCAATTACGATTATATGTTATATTATACATAATATTGTCCATATTGAGATAATATATTAATTTCAAAAAGTTTTGTGAATGGCACAAATTTTGCCTTCTACAAAAGTACATTATATCATATAATCATATAATTATATCCATTCCATACATTTTTGTTTTACTTTTTATTGATACATGCAAATACTGAATATTTACAGTGTTGACCCTTCTTTTTTAAGACTTTTGCAATTTGCCTCAGCATGCTGGACCCATTCCTGCCTAATCAGTGCTTGGAGTTGATCACAGTTTCTGGGTTTTTATTTGTATACCCTTTTTCTTCATTTTTAATGTTTTGTTCACCGAGCTACTTGCTTATCACCTTTGCTTTATAACATGGTGCTTCATCATGCTGGAAAAAAAAGCATTGTTAATTGCTCCTGATCGTTGTATGATTCAGTCATGACATTATCCGTTTAGCCTGTATTCGTTTACTGTATGATTCATTGTGTGAATATCATATTAAAGTGATACATGTATGTAAAGTAATTTCTGGCCTCATATGAGGGAATCCAGTTAAATAAATGATACGTATTGAAACCTTTTGCTTTCAATATCTAGTGTGACCCAATTGTGCAATAATAATTTCTGATTAGTCCCGCACATCAGCTTGGATATATTTTGAGACGTTGGTTGATTTCCTCACTTGAACTGCTTACTTTTCAATTTAATTCACAGATAAAACCTTTAAAAGTTCAAACAGTCTTCAGACCTATCCACATAATCTTTAGCAATATTTTTGCAACATTATTTAAGGAGAACAGTAGCTGTATCCTTGCATGCTTATGGTGGACTATTGAATGCTAACATTAGCCAGTGAGAGAGATGCATTGAGTTAGAATTTACCTTGTTAACCATGAGCGCTATTACACCGAAGAGCTCTTTGTTAGCTGACCACTCCTGTGGAGGGCAACAATAGCCTTATGTTTCCTCTATGTGTACATACATATGTGGAGTGGTGTAATGTCCCACTGATTAAAAATGCCTTCATATCAACTCAAATTTCACCTTCAAATTATCTGGTTATCCCAGAGTTTCAAATATGCTTACCTGAGATTTCAGCCATCTAACTATGTCTTGAAACGTATCCCCTTACAGATGAGGGAGTACTTTTGTAGAGCAGATGACCTGTCTGCAAGTATTATGGAAGACAAATCACAAAATCCTAAATAGCTCAATTTTTGTCATTCAAGAATTGCTCCTGGAGACTGTACTGCATGAAAAACTCATTTTTACAAGTGTTATGCCTGGAACCTTTTATTGAATTTTTTAACATATTACATAACACTTCACAGTACACTGGGATACCCATAACTTCAAAGACTCTCTTTCTGTTGTCAGAAAATGGTATACCACAGTGTCACTTGGCATGTGCATATTATCCTAACCATCCCAATCAATAACCTGTGCAGTTAGGGCTGTATGAAGCAATGTGTGGCAAACTTAATGACACATTCCTGTTTGCATGGTGAGACATGAAAATTATTCATTGCACCAATTCAAAACCTTAAAAGATATAAAAACAAATTAACAATTTAAATCAGCACATTATATTGTAAATCTGGCCTCAGTAAAATGAACCATATATAAAAATATCCCACTTCTTGTTGTGCATAGTTTATGCAGAAAAAAGACACAGAAATGCATATGTCTAAGATTTAGATTAATGAATAAATTCTTTGAATAATAATAACCCTTACAGAAACATTAAGGCCTTGCATATCCAATTTTTGGGCTCTAATAATGATAAGCATACTGAAAACAACAACAACAACAATAATAATAATCCTTATAAAATCCTTATGGAAACAATACATCAATTGCACCTTCGGTGATTGGGTCCTAACGATAACGAGGTGTTCTTGGTTTGCATAAGCATCATTTTTAGATTTCATATTTTCAACTTTTTAACTTGAATTGTCCATCCATCCATCCATTATGTTACGCTTAATCCACACAGGTTCGTGGGCCAGCCGGTGCACACCCGGCAACTCTGGGTATAAGGGCAGAAACAACCCTAGACAGCATGCCAATTCATCGTAGGGCACACATACACACACACACACACACACACACACATGCACACACACACAAACACACGTACACACACACACACACACACACACATTCATGCACACAGTTACACACTAAGGGCCACTTTTACAGACATCAATTACTGTGGGAGGATACTGTGGGAGGATATTGAACAATAAAAACAACATTAAAACAATGTTTTACAATAAAAAATATTTGTTAAAAGAGTGAATTTGGGCGATAATAACATACTTCATATATGCAAGTGCTACTACATGCTTCAGTGCTAGATAAAAAAACCTAAATGTTTTCACATACTATATGAGCAAAATCAAATGCATTAAGAAATTGCCAAAATGGCCCCAGGTCTGTTAACAGGTCTAGCCCCAGGGTTAACAAGTGACATAATGTAAACAATAAAAATCTCAGCAATAGAGAAACTGTTGAGCAATGTGTGCAATATGTCGAATTAAACGACATCAAGATTGAAATAACTCTTGGAAACAAAACAAAATCCAATATATTCCTGGATCAAAGTTGGGCTTTGCTTTGCTGAAGTGCAGTGCTTGTAAACAGCAAAGCTTTATATAAAATAGCTGTTTACAGTGCTTAGGGCTGCGCTCATATTGCACATCTTTACTCTGCAAGTCACACTAGGAAGAATAAAATGCAATCATTATACAGGCTCAAAGAAAATCATATACAGTTCAAGAGCAAGAAGGCAGGGACATCCCTGTCACTGTTAATGCAGTAAAAGTAACTAGAATTTAACTCTAATTCTCCAGTTTTTAAATACCAGAATAAACTAAATAACTGCCTTGGTTGAACATTTTGCCATGTTAATCTTATCATAAATCAGTTGTACAACCCCAAATCTGAAAGCAAGGACAGTATGAAAATGCATGTAAAACATAGCGTTATTTACATTTACTTTGACTTTTATTTAATTGCAGCCAGTATGAACCTCAGATATTTCGTGCTTTTGTCTGCTGAACTTTGGTCAACATTTCATTGTTTATAAACATCCAACCACAAAACAGTCCAAAATGTTAGGATGAAGGCAATTTAGAGCTAGTAATAAATAAAAAATAATAACAATGTGAATTGAAGCAGGTTATATTAACAGGTGATTGCAATCATGATTTGGTACAAAGGCAGAATCCAAGAAAGGCTGAGTATTTGATGAGCAAAAACAGCTAAAGGATCTTTTTGTCAACAAATGCCTGATAAAATTATTGAAATGTTCAAATATACATCAAAGAAAGACTGGAATGCATTTGCATATTTCTCCCTCTCAAGTGCATAATATCATTAAACAATTCAAGGAATCAGGAAGATTTCAGTGCATAATGATCTTCAGTTCCTCACATGGAACTGCATCAAGAACTGTCTTTCAACAATAACTGATCTAACCACATGGCTGTAAAAGAAGAGGCCTATGACCCTGTGCTGTTACAAATCTTAAGATGAGCTGGAAGTCTCTTCTCATAACATTTATGTCAATTTGCAGAGCCTTAAGAATGACCTCTTAAAGCCAAGCTAGTTACATTTGCAGAAGAATCCTTTGTCTCATATTGTGAGCAAATAAATGCTACCCTTTTCAGAAAAGGAAACGTTGATGGCATTACTTAGAGGTGGGAGGAAGTCACACATGTGCAAGTCATAAGCAAGTCTCAAGTCTTAAGCTCTACATGCTTCAGTCAATCTCAAGCAAGTCCCAAGTCACTGTGGAAAAATTCAAGCAAGTCAAGTCAAGTCCCTGCTATAAGTCAAGCAAGTCT
>JAVSBV010000147.1:3931260-3942689 GCA_033117975.1 Parotocinclus spilosoma | reverse complement strand
AATTTGGAATAAGTCTGTAACGTAACAAAATGTGGAAAAAGTAAAGCGCTGTGAATACTTTCCGGATGCACTGTATACAGTGTCAAAACAGTGTACAGTGTAGTACAAGAATATGTGAGAGTATGCCGACTCCAGGAATTAGCAATATTTCCTAACTATCAGAAAGCAATTTTAATGTGGTTTACAGTTACATAAAAGGGCATAATTTGCAGAAAACTGAAACTGAGGAGGAGATGGGAACATGCAAGCATGCAGGCAAAATTTTCACTTAATATGGAATGTTATTGAAACAAATGAAAGCAAAATAAACATTTGACTTACTTATATTGCAGCAGGTGGCATGATGTCACTAATGGTTAGCACTGTTGTCTCCTGCCTGGTTTGATTCCCTATCCAGACTATGTGCAGTTTGCATGCTCTCCCTGTTTCAACATTGGTTTTCTGTGGGTACTGCACTTTCCTTTCAGATTCCAAAGATTTGCATTAGGTCAGTTGGTCTCTGTAAAGTGGATTGGCACCCTCTATAGGGTTGCTTCAAGACGTGTGCCCTGTGCCACAAGTTTCACACAACCCTGAACTGGATTAAATATGAAAACGAATAAATGAATGATAGCAGCATTGGAGTAAATAAATACACGAATAATATTAATATTGTAAATTTTTATAACTTGTCATCTGATCATGCTGATTTGCTGTTTTAGCTAGTTAATTTTATCTATCAACATTAAAATAAAATCATAAACTCTTAGGCAATTCTTAATGACAATCAATATCAATGTATGAATTGCATAGTCTGTACTTTCCGGGTTTGTTTTTAATTGATTCAGGGATCTGCCCCTTCATTTAACCATTCATATCGAACCATAGCTATTTGCTCAGTCATTGGCAAGTGCTGGTGTGAATATGAGGTTCCTATATAAGCAGATTCAACCAACCACGGTTAGAAGATATAACTGAACAAAACATCTTTAAAAATAATTGCTTCCAGACTGGTGAAGTTATGGCAGATAATATTAAGCTGAACACAAAAATATTGTGTTTTTATTTTTGTTGTTTTGTTATGTGTAGGAATTTGGAGAACCATTTACAATAATTTATTAAATAAAAACATACATTCATTGCATTCAGTTAATGACAAATCACTATTGCTGATGAGTTCATTTAATTGTGGCTTTGTTATCAGATGAGGATCAGTGTTATTTTTCAACATCAGATTCATAGGTTGTGACATCTTCATCTACCTCATCATCGGGTCAGTGTCTCTGGTGGCTTTAGTACTAGAACACTGTCATCCTGTGGTACTCATCTCATGACTCAAGGTTAATTTGGGGTATTTAAGAGTTTTAGTAGAGTAGACAGATACATGGATCAGACAGAAATGACAGTCAGTCACATGATCCATCTGTTTCACAGTGTCATTAGGACTGCAAATTGTTGACTTCAGAGTACCACTGAACCAAGCCCTCAGTTGCACAACATGTGAGGACAACACAGTTTATTCATATACTCCCTTTGCTATATCTTGAAGAATTTGTGTCAACGTGCATCAAAACTCTGTACATGTGAACAAATTTCATATCTTGTCTGCCAGCATCTAACCTGACATCACATGGCCAGGCATGACAAAGACATCACTTGCATAGCACCTACAATGTGTGCAATGAACTGACCAAAACAGCTTTGTGGGGACAAAATTATGGAGAATTTAAAAAATAGATTATAACAACAAAATGATATGTGGTCAAAAAGGTTTACTTGATCAGCCGTTCCAAGAAGCAAAACTTACTGCCAAAACAAACTGAGCAGTATGATAAATCCAAACAAATGAAGTGATTGTCATTTTTCCATAAACAATACAATATCACTACTATTAACATAGCTTAAACAGTGTATTAGGTAATAATTCGTATTGCTGTTAGGTTACTATGCTATATAATATAGGGGATATCAACATTCACAGATATTGGATTTCTGGAACCATTGCCCACAGATACTGAAGGTCAACTCATATATACAATATATATTTAAAATGCATGACCTCATGACATAATCAACGCACTGATTGTTCATAGTATAGGATGCATATAAAGTATGTTTAGGCAAACTTACAGTGTAGCCCCAAGAGAACATAAATTTTATTTAATTTTAATAATTGTTGTTTTTTTTAATTACAAATCATAATTATATCAAAGTAATAGTTTAAGTGAACAAGTAAAAAAAATTAAAAAATGATAATTATAGAAAAAAATAAATATATTTTAGCATTTATTAGTATTTGCTATTCCCACATGACCCTAAACCCTCACACACTCACAAGATGCTCTTTGGAATATTGTGAAATCATGCTGGGATAACAAGGATTGTTACAATTTGCATAAACGTGTGGCACCTATACCAGGTCAAATGCACACTACAATTACAGTAAAAGTGGGGATATAATAATAAGATCTGAAACTTTTAATTGAAATAGTTATGCTGATTGTTTGATTTGTGATGGAAAACATTTTACTAAATAAAAAAGATAAAATTTCAAATTAAAAAGAAAATGCAAAGTAAGAGCATTTTCAGTAGTGATAAAAAGATTTTTCCCCCCATATTACAGTATAATGGTATATTATTACATTAGAAAGTGGTACAAATAACATAAAGTGGTACATAAAACAGCTATTAAAAAGACATACTCACAATTGGATACTATGCATGCTTCAAAATGTATTCTACTCATTTATATATGTAGAATATATTCTACTCAATTCATATGAATTAACAAATTATTAAAGAGTTTACAAGTGAATGAATACATTTTACACTTATATAATTATTATTTTATACATTGATTATTAATCAAAATATAATTTTACCAAAAACCAGGGCAGTCGTTTAATTTCTATAATACATGTTCATTTTACAAAATAATAATTAAAGTCGGTGTTCAATGTATATTAATGTTTCATCATTTATTCTGGCAGAAAGTGATTTCATGTAATTTAGTAAAGGTACATTAATGTAATACAAAATATTAATTTGTTTCTTTGGTCAACCATCAAAGGAATCCTCCATGAGCCATGCAGAAGATCTCCTGCAGAAGTGTATGAGGTATTTAAAGTAGTGTATAGTGTGGCCTTAGAGCTGGCTTGCAGGACAGTCCATCATTGCTTAAATAAGGCAACCTGTCGAAGGCCTAACCCTAATAGAGCCCAGCAGGATGGCAATGGTTAGCCTCTATGTTTCCGTCCCCTGGCCTCAGGGCTGCAGACATTCAAGCTTACCACCACAGACATCATTTGTAACTGTCAGCAGCCTAGCGTACCAGGGAGGCATGGAACAGGATTAACCAAGTTACAAGCACATCTAGTCCAAGTTTCAGCAGACTAATGGAGGCCTGGATCCCAACCTCTGACTGCTGCAGGGAATGTCAGTGGAATCTGATTTAAGGGGTGTAGGGGGATTTCAAGAGCATTTCCTAGTGCAACTGGTAGACACCCTGGAAAATACATGGAAGGATCCACTTGAATGCTGTGATAATAACAAACAATGCTGCATTTCCTAGCCTCCAAATGATTTATATTTAGGGTTTATTTTAAAAACTTGGCTTTTGTTGTGTTTTTGACACTCTTGTTTAAAAAATTAAACAATAAAATATTTTATTATTAAATTATTTTCTTTTGACTCTCAAATGCTTCTTGACTAGGTGCTACTCTACTGAAACCATTAAAGGAACAGAAATAATATACCTCTTTTTCAAGAAGCAAAGTCACACTGCAGCTACTCACATCCACAGGCTCAAAAAAGAAGCCATAACGTGCTCTTTTGTTGAGCCTGAGGATCAAGTGCAACGAAGATCAAATCATGCAATAAATGTCAACCTTCCAAGAGAGATTACTGGATTATTTTAAGACCACCTTGAGTCTCACACAGCAGTTCAGTTTGCTGGATGCAATGGTTATGATCTCCAGATAAGCTCCACTGTGGGACTGAGTTTATGCGTTCCTCTGCTTTTGTATCTCATCAGGGCGAAATAATTTTTGGAGGTGAATGAAATTGACCCCAGTGAGATTGGCTATTTTGAGATCAGTTGTGTGTCACGTTGCTCAAGTGAAAAAAGAGCGCTCTTTCAATCAGTAGCAACAGCTATGTTGTATTAGTTAAAAGTGATATTGGAGTTTTCTTCACTTGTGATAAAGAAAAAATGACAACCCTAAGAGCAGTCAAATAAAAAATTGTCCAGACAGACTTACGGTAATGCCTACCTTAAGTGTTTATAAGACAACATGCATAATCGTTTCCTAATAATGTTAGCAAAAAAAGGTTTACTCAATTCCTGTGATAAAGGATTTATTTATTGTTAATAATTGATTATATTAATTATTTAGTAAAGCGCTTATTTATTACATACATTTTTCCTTTCTGTAGAGTATTTGCAATCGAATAAGTATTTATGAATTTCCTATAAGTAGAAATATGAAACCCAAGGAAAACAGAAAATATACTGTACATAACACTGCCTTTACGGTAGGTTTTTTATACCAAGTAGGTTATATACAGTATGTACATATGTATGTACATATAACTTCTAACTTTGAGGGAGTGTGCATGATGGAACTTAGGACTCCCAGCATGCCTCTGCAAACTCCAGCATGTGCATTATTATTTACAGATTTGGGATTTATTTCCTAATCCATTCATCACATTTTGTATTTAGCCGTCATTGTATTGATGGTACAAACATCATATATCAATCACAACTGAAGAGGTAGTTGAAAAACAGAGGGAAATGCCACCCTATACCAATAGACATAGAATTTGTTTTTATGGTAACTATGGTATATTATTAAAATAATTATTCAGGTTACTGCTGCTTAATAGTCCTAGCAATTTATATTAAAGCTCAGTTATCAGAACACTTTTTAAGCATTTATTTAGAATAGCATTATTGTATTTGTATGTGTGACTAACAACATTTAATACAAGTGCTGCAAGACTCCTGAGTTTAATAAGCATATGTGTATTTATAGTCCCTGACCCTTTCTCAATGATTTATTTTGACATCCTCGCTTTGTGAAAGACCCATTTCAGTCTTATCACCTCGCTTTTTTGTTCTTGGTGACTGCCTAGGTCTTAATGTTGAGGGTTAAATGTATAATTTTTTTTCAACCACTCAGATTTAAATGCCTACATTATGCTTAAATTTGCACCTACCTTGGTGTGGCTGCTTTAAAATGACCATTTATGCATAGCCCATGAGAAAGAAGAGACCTTCTGCTGCTAATTTGCTGAGAATTGAACAGACCCACATCTCGCAAGCTCATTTTCCTTCAACAAATGGATTCAGACAGCAGAATTCATCAAGTGCTCATCTGGACTGTTTACTGTCTTTAATTGTTTGACAGTTGCTGTTTAAGTTGTGTCACTTTCAATTGCACTGACCATGGCACTAAAGTAAGCCAGTGGACTGCATTCAGTATCAAAGATGCCTCTTCTCTCCCCCTCTCTATCTCTCACCTCCTAGTCTGTCACTTTGGGTTTTCATGTTGTACCCTGCAGGCTACCTGCATATTCACCTTTATGTCTGTCTATTAGTCACACAGATAAATCAACATATACAACATATTAACATATAGTAGTTGGATTATTTGTATTAATGTATAGTATGCTAACACTAGTACAAAGTGTAGTAATAATAACCTCTTTTTTTTTAACTTTATAAAGACTTCAGTTAATAAGATAAAACAAGAAGTAACATAAGGCATAGGTAATACATGATTGATTAATCATGCACATCCTTGACTTACAAAGTGTCTAGAATCACAGCAACAGTGTAATGGCCAACTAACAGAGTGGTACATGTACCCTGGAGGCCAGCCTAGTCTGCAGGTGATAACTGCTCAACCTTCTGTGTCTCTGGCAAAGGCAAAGACCTCAGAGAGCGAGACAGTCTATGCAAAGATCAAAGACAAAGCAATCAATAAGGTATATAACATAACAAATAATGCCGTGGGTAGCTCATTAATCCTAACTTGGACTTATTATGCTGAGTGCAGGTTTGTCCTGCCAGGTCACTTTGTTGTGTTTATTGAAATTCAGCACAGTGAAGCCAGATTGCTAGCAGAAATCCCAGACTTTAGACTTCAGGATAAAGTGAGCTCAAAAGAAAAGTAAATGAGGTTCATACAGTGCATTTATTTCATTACAAAAAAAGAACTGCATTCTTTTGATCATCTTTTTAGTTATTAAATTATATTTACGGTGCCTTGGTGGACAGAGGCATAATAAGGTAGTCCACCACTCTGACTCATGTTGAAGACTTGCCGGTGCCTTATGGTCAGGTCGGTAATCACTGACTCTGTCAAGTGAAAGAAGAATAAGAGCCAGTGTCATTGCAGTGTTTGATGGCATTGGCTATTGCACTTGGTGAAACTTTTTATGTCGTTTGTTATTTTCCTGAATAACTGACTATAATTATGTGATTATGCACTGCTGATTTTCTCTGCTTATTTCAGCTTTTGTCATATTGATTATTAAAAACTATAAAACTATGAAAACTATAAAAATTTATTTCAAATAGGTCACTCCATATCACAACATAAATCTCAGTTATCTCAGGTTATATCAGGTATTAAGAACAAAGGTTGAAATATTGAAGAATTAAGATTTTGATTATATTTAGTTTCTGGCACCTGCAATCAATTTGCAATTATAGTGTTTGAAAAAAATTTTTCAGCACAAAAACCTTTTTAAATATATATTTTGCATTGAAATTTGGATACTTATATGCATCTAGGTTTAATATACTTTTAAAATAAAAATGGCTGTTAAAAAGACAAACATATGATTGCCTGTAGGTGTAACTTTTGGCAGGTAGTCTATATGTTATTAACAATTGTGCAGTCAACAGCACATAAGAAATGCATGACTGCATATATGGCATTAAGTGCAACTGTTTTTTTAGTTTGGATTCAATAACTAGAGTTTGATTGTATGAAGATGTTACCATATGCTCAGGGGCCACTGGCCTGGTTTGAGACTGTAGGTACAAATGATGACTTACTCCCTTTATGCCCTTGAAGGCAAAGTATTTGCTTAACACATCCATCGCCATCAGTTCTACATCATTTTTATTAAATGCTCTAAAAGTGTGCTCAGTGACACTGCATTTGGAAACTGAAATGACTTGAAGCCATGCAGCAAAGTGACCTATACTTGTCCCTCTAATTTATGACCTGGACACACAAAAAGGCAAGGTCCAGCACCTTATGCATAATAACCCCAGGCTAGTTGAACTCTGTTTTCAGGGTACTGAAGCTTTCTGCCAGAGAGGTGACCAAAACTCATTATGAAGGGCTGTAGTTTACAAAGAGTAATGCTGCAATTTACATAAATAGTGCGTATTTTGCTCCATCCATTAATCTTGTTGACATGCCAACCAGGTAATTTATGTGTATGTGACTTGTGTAATGGTGGATTAATTAAAAGGCTGTGTTATTAGCATATGGAAGATGTGTCACTGACACTGTGATACTGTCTCTCACTGAAAATTGTAATCAGAATGTTCCACTGGGATCATTTTAAGGAAATCTTAAGGGGAAGTATTTATTATACAAATGTAGTTCTCTGATTTGCTATAAATACATCACGTTTAAATGTTTTTTTTTTAATCTAAATACACTGCTCATAAAAATTAGGTGATATTGTGTTATGTTAAATTTCATTTTTAAATATCTCCTATTTTTGTGAGCAATGTATTTTATGTTAAATATTCAGTCCTGTATTATTTAAATATTAGCATATAATATAATTTTAAAGTGTTCACGCAAATATTTAGACAGTGAACAAAAGTCAAATAAATGTGCAGTTAGCTGTGTACCAATTTTATAAATTAAGACATTGTGTTCTTTTATCTGTGTATATTATAAATGTCATAAATAAAGTGTCTCACTGGTGCTGATTTATCAAAGTTTTGAAAGTCAATCTTCCCAAAAGGACCCAGTCTTCAATCAGGTTCTCTGATTTACTGATTGACAGTTAGATTAGGAATTCCACAGAAAATAGCTCAAAATTATGTATAAAAGTCATTTTTCTTTATGAGCATTATTCATTAATTTATTATCGGGTATATGTTTATGCATTTGACAGCTAGAGACACACAGATTTCAGTGAGTGTCTATTAGCTGTAACCTTAACTCTAACCCTAGAAACTATATTAATTATTAATTCGTTATGGGTGATGTAGCTAACAACAGGGTGACCTAATAGGTTAGGGTGATGTTTGTCTAGCCTGTAGAGGTGTGTGTGTCCTTCCAGAGCTATGCCCCCTCAGCCCATCACTGACCCACCACCATAAGGGTTATGCTGAATGATGTTGCAGGTGGTATAACTGCAGGTGGTTCTCCATGTCATCTCCAGACACTGTCACGTCTATCACGTGCACTCAGGTGAAACCTGCTGTGAAAAGCACAGGGCACCCGTGGTGGATGGTGATCTATTACAAATGCCAATTGAGCTCTACGGTGCTGAGCACAGAGCCCACTACAGTATGTATATAAAGCCTGTTTCTGATTGTTTAGTCAGTCACATTTAAACCAGTGGCCTGCTGGAGGTCATTTGTAGGGCTCTGGTGTTCATCCCATTCCTCCTGCACAGCGGAACAGATACCAATTCTATTGAGGGGCTAAGGACCTTTCTACGGCCTTGTCCAGCTTTCCTACAGTAACTGCCTAACCGTTACCTCAGTAGTTCAGTTTTTGGGGCTCAAATTTACAGCTCAACCAAAATGCAAAATACAAATATATATATATATATATATATATATATATATACAGTCGATTCCTTTCATTTTTAATTTCAATTTTAATTTTATTTTAATTTTAATCGGACCACATGGTCCTAATAACCGGCTGGTCCGATTAAATGAACATGTTTATTAAACCTTTATTGTGCGAATTACACGAATAGCGAACATACAAACAAGAACTACTGTTGCTTACAAACTTTGTTCATTTAAAATACATTTGCAAACAGGTCTTTCGAAACGATCTACAACACAATGTATAGGATGCGAAGCATAATACTAAGTTCTTACTAAATTCCAGACAACATCTGAAGAACGTTTGAATGCTTTAGCTGTGGCTAAGTGGCGACTTTTTTGGGTAATGATGCCAGAGACTAAAAGTTTCATTTTTTGGTCCAGTTAAGTGGAATTTTGGTCCAAATAAGAGAATAACATTACACGTATATAGGTCCGAATAAGCGGCTGGTCCCATTAACCGGTGGTCCTATTAACCAGAATCGAATGTATATATATGTAGGAACTCATGTCACCATATCGCTGAAAGATGACTGAAAGTCACAGAGTCACAGTGATATCTGCTTTTCTCTTTCAGTTGAAGCTGGTCTTGCCCTTGACTTTTCCACAAGGGGAAATTATGTTTAGTATTGACTATGAGGTAGATGTTCACGGTCATGCTGTTTACAGATGAATAGATGTCATGGTTTGACTAAGGCTCAACCCTTCTTATAGCACTTGTCTATTCCAATCAATACATTGTCTCAGCTGGAGGTGAAGTGAAAGTCTCTAGGCACGCCTCCTAATACCATATTTGCAGCCATAAAGGTAAGGATTAACGAAAACAAATGACTTGGCTTGCTGAGCTATGCTGCCTTGCTCTCTTGCCATGCATGAGCTTTCAGGCCTGGCTGTTGGCCTGTCATCAGGTTCATTACCCTGAATACATTACAGCCTGGTGCTCTGAGTACAATCCTAGCCTAGAAAGAATATTCACAAGATGAAAACACGGCTAGGTCAGGTGTGAATTCATTAGAACTGCCTACACGCCCACATAAAGCTAAATATGATAAACAAGCCAGAGGACTTTTTTATACTTTGTCAGACTCTTTAATGTTGACATAAATAATACATGGTCAGAGTGATGGGGTTTTCAAGTCATAAATGCTTTCATCATAGACAGAACAATAAATGCAACCAATCACCAGATGTGTAACATATGTAATCTGTAATTCAGACTTATTTCAGCAATTTTAAACAATGACCTCGATGAAGCTTTTTTATTTAGCCATATCTAAGAAAAGTACTGAATGTTAAAAGCCAAGCGTGTGCATATTGCAGGTTGCTACTCTCTTATGAATATTTGACAGGCTTAAATGAGTAGTATACATCACAATGTGAGGGTCTTGCTTGATATACAGCTGGGTCTAGACAAGTACAATGTTTCATAAATCTATATATACATTAGAGCAGAGATACACTGAAGACAGCCAGAAAATTACTACTTGAAGGCACGAAGTCATAGGGAAATACAATGGTTTATTGCAGCAGTGTTATTAACATTGTTTCTTCATCTGTCACACAAATGCACGAAATAATGCCTAGCAAAATGTGCCACAAATGGCCCAGCTGTACTCTGTTTGCTAGTCAGCCTTAGGGGCACAACCATGCATAAAAGAAAGCCTGTTAAACGCTTAATAGATAAAGTGATTTAACACTAAAGTGGGTGTTACTCTGTCATGGATGAGAACAAATGAACACTTAAGTATTTTTATTAATTGCATTAATTTTGTTTAGGCTAACGTAACTGATGTCCTCCTAGATTAAAGACTGGTGGTTGTCTAATATGGACTTCTGGTAGGTTAGGCAGTTATAAATGGCTAGCCAAAACATATACACATGATCTATATGAAAGTGTTAACCACTCTATATATATTTTTTTTGCAAATATTCACTCATGTTGAATTTTATGTCTGCAACATGTTTTAAAAATATTGGGATGGGGCATGTGTTACATAACCTTTCCTTTTAACAACAATCAATAAGCGTTTGAGAACTGAGGACACTATTTGTTGAAGCTTTCAGTTGGAACCTTTTTCCATTCTTGCTTGCTGTTGCATTAGTTGCTCAACAGTCCAGGGTTTCCGTTATCGTATTATACGCTTCATAATACCCCACCCCACACCACTCCTATGTTTAATGGGAGACAGGTCTGAACTGCAGGCAGGTCAGACTAGTACCAGCAATCTTTTACTACGAAGCCATGCTGTTGTAACATTTGCGGCTTGGTGTGGCTTAGCATTGTCTTTCTGAATCAATTAACCAATTCACCTGTGACATGCTCCAAACAGGTGTTTTTTAAGCATTCCTTAACTTTCCCAGTCTTTTTGTTGCCCCATCCCAACTTTTTGGAACGTGTTGCAGGCATCAAATTTACAGTGCATCCGGAAAGTATTCACGGCGCTTCACTTTTTTCACATTTTGTTACGTTACAGTCTTATTCCAAATTGTATTAAAGTAATCTCCTTCCTCAAAATTCGACACAAACTACCCCATTAAGTTTTTTGAGAGGCCTTCGCCATGAAGCTCAAAATTGAGCTCAGGTGCATCCTATTTCCACTGATCATCCTTGAGATGTTTCTACAGC
>JAVSBV010000147.1:3897474-3922151 GCA_033117975.1 Parotocinclus spilosoma | reverse complement strand
TTTAGAGAGAGAGGGAGAGATTGAGATATATTGTATATATTGTGTCATATTCTATATATTGTGTCATTGTGTCACTGTGTACTATATATATGGTTGAAATGACAATAAACCCAAATTTGACTTTTGACTTTAATACTGCAGTGTTTTTTTAAACATGGGTTAAGATGTATCTTACTGTAGAGATGTGTAGCACACTCAAACTCTCACTAACATGCAGAATTATATAAAAAAATATATTAACAACTATAAACTAAATGGGATTATGTCCATTACTAACTATTAAATTTCACTATAAGTTTAATTTTGTTGCCACACAGTGGTTTACGTAAGTATGGGTAGAAGTTTGATAACAATTTCTGACTGAGCTGTTGAATATGAAGTTTGATCCAATATTTTGGTCACCCTTCTTCTCTTTCTAAATAGATACAGCTCTATGTGGCTGAATTGTGCCACAAATTCAGCAGCAAAGCAATCACTCTTGCTTTCTTAAGCAACGTGCCCATCTGTACTCCATTCCATAGGGGAATAATTGCTTTTCATCTGGGCTTTTTGTGTAGCTTGAATATGTTGTCTTGAAGGAGGCTGGCTCGGAGAATATCCCTGCTTGTGCTGTTTGTAATTTAAGGCCTGTGCTTATCTGTGCCCTTATCCTGGATTGTAATTCAATAAGCAACAGTGTTGGATGGCCCTCTATTTTTATGTATGCCCCATTACTAGGTCTGACTGGAGATAGTAGCTTTTAGTGGCAAATAGAGCCTGACTGGATGAGGCTCGTCCAAGTGTTTTACACATGAATGTGTGGCAAGGGAGGGAGGGAAGGAGGCAGGCGGTCAGCTGGCCAGGAGAGGCTGTGATTCACACATTAAGATGCCCCCCTTCTCTCAACTTCTCCAACCTCTAGTCTATGATGGGCAGAGTGCAAGAGCTCTGGCTGCTTCTCCCTGCTGGTAATTACTGCTATTAAAGCTAATCTTGCTACTATTCAGGCCTGCTTTTGTTTTGGGATTTAGCTTCTCAGTGCTTGGAGAGTTTCTTCTTTCAGCCCAGTGCACAAAAGAGACATTTCTTCGAGTTGGTAATTATGTGCTATATCCTCTCCACCAGGAGCAGGCAGTAAAAAAAAAACAAGAAAAAAAAACACCCTTACCCAATGGCAGTAGTGACAGCACAGAGGGACCCCGTTCTCTCTTTTGATAATGCACACTATATATAATCAGAGTGATAATAGCAGAAATGCATGCCAGGCTTTATTGAGAGATTAATGAGATACAGCAGAACTTGATCAATCTCACTGGCAAGGAAGCAATAAATGTAATTATATTCCATGCTTATTAGCATGGTGGCATTGCAGGGTTGTAATTTACAGCCAGTAATTGGGGCTCTGTTTTTATGATGTGTAATCTGCTATTAATCATATTGATGGCTCAGTAAATGTAGTGCAAAATTTCACATTCTCTCCCACTTCCTGTTACAAATGACTAATCCTGTGGTTTGCTCTGTAACACCTCAATTTATAGTGATTTACAGAGATTTGACCACATAAACTAAAACAACACATCTATTGTTGACCTGATTGTAATCCCAGTATTATTTATGCATTTCTAATCTTTTATTTCAAGTATCAGAAATATATATTTGCCAGTATATTCCAGAAACTGAACTATGTATTTAACATGGCAAGTGTAGTCTCAAGTTTGCTGTACATTTTAATTAGCCTAATACTGTGATGCTTTTGTTTTGCTGATAGAGAATTGTTAGACTAAACTGTTCAGATAGCCAAGACCCATAATGAGTACCTGATATGTGGAAATATGCTTTTGTTTGTTTGCCGGGCATAGCTGGGCTCACAAGGAGTTCCTGTCATGTTTTGCCACTCCAATGTGTGACACTTTCTAACTCCAGCCTTAGTCCAAATGGCTCTTCACTTTCTGTTTCACCCTTCCTGATTGGCTAGGCTAGATACTCTCTGCCTTCCTCATATACAGTATGATTGACATGGGCCTTTCCAGCATTATTTTTCTCAAGTGCTTTCACTGGGTTTGAGTGGTAGCCATTTAGACTTACAGTTCTGTTTTAATGCTTTCAAGCAAGACATGGTTAGTGTCAGATTTACAGGCAAGAAAACATCCAGCTGCCTGAAAACACCCAACCAAGTAGCTATCTGAACATCAGGAGACAGGCACGTCCTATTATTAGCACAAATCCAATTTTGAGTCAAGTTGCAATTCTCAGGTGACCGTGACTGAGTTCTGAGTTTGGAATGCCCAGATTAATCATGCTTAAGCACTGGACCGAAGGAATGCCACCTGTGTTTAACTGCTGTTGATTGTGGGATAAATAGCTGTAAACCTCTGAAGTGTGTAAGATGCCATCTTCCAGGACCAGAAGGCAAGCAAGGCAGCAGCTAGGTGAGTCAGCAGGGTGCTGGGCAGAGGCGGGTGTAGCAGAAGACAGTTGAAGCAGCAGGTGCAGTTGATGAAGCAGGAGAGCTTGGTAGTGTGTATTTCAGCCGGCTGAGTGAACAGGGTACCTGGGAGAGGTTAGGAGATGAGGCAGCTGCGTGTATCAGACTCGACAGAGTCACCAAAGAGCAGTTATACATCTTTGTCAGTTCATGCAAACTCTTCCGAGCCATGCAACCAAAAACCCAGTGTTAATGATTAGAAATGACCAACTCAAAATGACCTCACATGACCATAGTAATCTCATTTTAATGAATTTAAATGTTTTCTTTTTTTACACAGCTATTTGATTGACGATGTTTACTGTTACATTCTTTCAAATTTCATATTATGATAATATTCAAGGCTGTTGACTGGTGATTCCTATGTTTGTGCAAGTATTGTTGCATAGTGGACCACTACACCACTCCCCAACTAAACCTTCCTGCCGGTGTTTAAATATGATCTGTAGTTTTTGCTTTGCATAAGTGACCAGTCTATGTGCAGTTCTATTAGCAAATCTAGATAACCAGCTTTGCTTATTTTTCATGCTAGGAAATATTTTGTAGCCTTCCACTGCTTTGTAAGAACCAATTATCTATGCATGTTTTATGTATGCATAGCTGTGTTCAAATCAGAAAATAATCAGTAATTGCGGGTTCGAAGTGGATGCAATATGTGATATTTCTATCTTTTATTATATTAAGTTTATTCCATGTGCAGTAGTTAATGCCCAACCTAAATCATTACCACAAAAAGAAAACTCTGCAATTATTTAAAGAGAAAACAGACACACCACCCTTACAGCTTGAATTAATCTTGAATTAATTTTTTACAAAATGCTGTGCTGTAGATATCTTACCATAAACTACCAGAGCATGAGTATACTCTGCAATGTGTACTTTTTTTTTACCATGATCAGTTTATTTCCCTTTACAGAAACCATGTAGCTATTTTAATGCACTTAAACAAACACTAACTTCCCCTACACATATTTACTTTGATGTTGTGTTTTGGAGTAATGTGGTTGACAATGTCGACAATGGACAATGCCATGTTGAGGCTAGATACTGAATGTTTAGGTGGAGACAATTATCCCACAGTAGTTAGCATAGTGAGTACTTTGACCAGTCTCAAATCGTTCCTTAACCAGCAGACACTTTTTCAATGACTTGTACTACAGAGGCCCCTCTGTCCATTTGGACAAGCCAAGATATAATTTGTAGCACTTCACCAGTTTAATACTTTTGCACCACACAGATCTAGGGAGTAATTTGGGAGGAACCTGAGAAGCTCCCCCAAGAAGTGCATTCATTGCATTTTTGGTTTGCATTCGCACTGCCAGTTGGAACGCTGTGTGGCACTTAAGGGACATAAGCCATGGGATTTAACTTAGAATCATGCTGTACCCTCACTGTCTTGTATACTCTCAGTAATGCCTGGACTTCATTGTCTGTCCATCGGTCTGTGTTTTTTCCCCTTTGCAGCAGGGAGATCTGACTACATGGCTACCAGTGTATGGGTGTATTTAAAAAGGGAAGTTGCTCTCAAAATAAGCACTACCTTCTGAACCAGTTGTATACATTTATGTCACTACATCCACATACTTGTGCTCCAACTCAGGGTTTCTATGTGTCTACCCTACGTTACCTACTCTGAACTAATTGCTTAAAGTATCACTATACTTGGCTGTCTAAGAACTATGATTGTTCCCAGTCCCTGTGGTACAAACATGTAACAAAGATGCAAATGTGAATGTTCCTCAAGTGTGAAAGGGTCAAACTGTTAGGGTTCGTGCCGCGCCCGTTTTAGTTCGCCGCGGCCGTCACGTTGTTTTCCGTTTGCTTTTGTTTATGTTTCTCGTCTGCTTCACGTGGCGCTTTGTTTTGGTTCTCTCCGCGGCGAGCTATTGGGTTTTGTTTGTGGCAGTCATGCCCCCTTTCATGCTGTGCACCGGTTCCTTGTTTTCCCTTCTCAGGTGTGCCTTATTTAAGCCCACCTTTCCGTTTAATTCGGTCTACCCCATTCCATTAAATTCGGCTCTACACCGTTCTGTTTATACGTCGTTCTGTTCTTCGCCTTATGATTATTGTTCTGTTTATGGTTTCTTTTAGTTATTTTATTTTTTCTTGGTTCAGGCTATTTAGTTGGAGTTTATTTGGGCCCTCGGCTTTCCAGCCGCTTCTGGACTCTCGGCTTTCAAGCCGCCTCTGGACCCTCGGCTCTTATGCCGTTTTGTGTGTCTGTCTGTCTTTCTTTTTTTTGTGTTGCAGGACTCCATCGTTCTGGCACTTCATGCCTGTCCAGAGAGGAGCGGGGACTCCTACGGGTGGACTACCAGGACTGACCTCACTTCTGCGCCTCTTCGGTGGCTCAGCGTTCCCAACAGCCGCGAGGCCCTCACTCCGAGCGTCGGTTTCCTGTGGGTCTGCCCCTACTGGGACTCCTGGTACACTGCGCGGCGGCTCGGCGTTCCCGAGGCCAAGTTGGCGCTCCCAAACGACCGCGAGGACCTCCACCAGGCACTAAAAAAAGCAATAGAGTCTCTACTGCAGAACATTTCTCATATATTCAACATGTGCACTATGAACACTTACTGTTCACTTTCTGTAATATTTCCTAGAGCGTAATTCCTGTCGTAACATGGTAAACAGCTTTATTTGTTATTCAGTCTGTGCATGGTTTTAATGGTTTAATTGATCTGTTAAACAGAATATAGATTCTGAGTGGATAAATGCATGTAAATGCACATGATCGATATCAGGATAAAATGCTGATGTAGATGCAAAATTAACTAAAAGTAAACAAGTATAAATAGGGTCTAGACAATCACAAATTGTCTATTGTCTTATGTAGTTTTTATGATTAGGTGACATTATGCTCCTATTAATTTAGTGACATGGGATTGTATCTAATTTTAATGTTCATAAATCAAGATTCTAAAAATCTCTTTGGGATACCTTCAAACAACCATGGAAAGTTCATTCTACCATTTTGTGAAATGAGCCTAGAATAAAACAACACAACTGTGAAGGATCACAAATGACCATTTAATCATTTAGTCATCCAACTCCAATAGATAAACACAGGGGTGCTTCTAATGGGTGGCTGTATTTGATCCCAGGCAGTCACACTGTGTGGTCAGAATTATAGTGATGGCCAGAGCAAACTATTTCTCAGCCATCTGGTCCAATGAGGCAAGAGAGGGAGTTTTAGAGCTCGTTAGTGCATGAGTCCCACAGAGCTCTCACTGCCTGACTTGCAAAGAGATAGAACGAGAGCTGTGAGGAACACAGCTGCACTGTCACACAAACAAAACCTCCAGCATGAGCTGGGACCGAATACAAACAATGGTCCCCAAGGTACTGATGGAGATACAGCAAGGTAGAGAGCATACGTATGAACTTATATGTATGTGCATACAGTATGAAGTCAGAAACTGGTGGTATTCCAAGAAGTCAAATCTCAAATGATATTCCAGAATGTCTGCTTGGGGAATAGCAGAGTGAATTTGTCTCCAAAGCTGTCATTCCTCAGCTGTGGCCTTGGCAATATGCAGGACCATGTTTCATCAGATCAGCTCTGTTATGGTGGATTACATATGAAACACTTATTAAAGATGACACCAAGCCCAGGTTTGTGTTGGTCTTTATGGACCAGGGGTACATAAAGCATAATTCAAATGTTGAGGACTTGTTGTGGTGCTGTTCTGTTTGCATTGCTAAACTGTCTGCCAAGCAGTTTCTTAAGATCTGATCTCATTACTGTAAGGATTTGCTTGACACAATGAACCAACACTTCTGTTTCAAATATGCTGATCCATGGAAAACCTGCATAAGTGTCCCAGACCATTACATGTCTAAAAAGTGAATTTCATTTAATTCCATTCATGTGTATGCATGCATATAACGTTATCAACCAAAGTTCACAATTCATATATTTCACTACAGAGTGATTGGCCGTAGCAGCTTAAAGTATATTACTTTTTAATGTCACTATAAATCATCCTCTCTCTACCCTACCCCCTGCATTTCGTTCTTATTTATCCCACTGCCATGCCCATAAACAGACTAGTCAATTAACAGCCCAGGCACTTCATAGTGTGGAAATGGGCCAATTAAAGAAGCAACCCTGGAGAGCAGCTGAGGCTTTTCTTAATAAACAAGAGGGAATGAAGCAGTAGGTTAGGTTAGGGTCAGTGTAGTAGTGGGGCTCAATCTTCAGACGGCAGCCTGATGGCGTGCTGATAAAAGCCTCTTGTCTGTCATCGCTGCAGCTCACCTCGAGTCAGCCAGGCTGTCAGGACGTCAAAGGCAATCTGGTAAAGTGCCATGGGAGGGAGAAGAGCAGATGAATGGAGATAGTATGAATTTAGTTACAGTGTGGATGATTAAGAGAAAAACAACTCAAAGAAGTCACACAAACATTGCGTACACTAATTTATGGCAAACCAGTCATTTATAGTGGTGTTACAATCAGACAACATACTATTAAGCATCTGGCAAATTTTTATTGTTGTTGAACATCCAATGCTAGAATTTCATTTGACATCTAGTGACATACACATTAAGTTGTTCTTGTGGCATACTTATGTCATCTGTGTCTTCATTTCTGCAGCAGAATCACATGTCAATGGAACAAATAAACATTTTGTGGCACATTTTAACAACTACTAGTGAGTTTGAAAGCCAACTTTAGACACATGAAGAGCCAAATGGCCACTGATATTTCTTTAGGAAATTGTAGTATATGCAATGTAGTATATTACCAATAAAGGATATATAAAGTAAATTGCATATTTAAACACACAATGTATGTTTAGCAAATTGTTTAAATTGGTTAATACATTTCTTATCATTAATTAGTAAATGCAATTATAAGGAGACACGGCTGCTTTGTAGGTATGCAAGGTTGTCTGTGGTAAAGTGAAATGACAGTGTGTGGACCACTGACGTTGCAAAAAATGTCATCAAACATCTTTCTGGCTCATGAATTCTGCAGTGATTATTGCAAATTATTCTAGTCAGTTTGAAACTGAATAGGGCTGGATACGATTGGCTTCTCCTTGCTCAAGTAATTCAGAAGCCCTTGACTGACAGCTCTTCTGCTTTACTGGCCATCCTTTGCACTGCTGTTTTGTAATTCCCTTGAGTTAAGTGTTGATATGACAGACGTTTACATGAAATATCAGCATGACTGCTCTAAAAGGTGACAGCCTGACTGGTCTGTTAGACCATCTTATAAAAATTATTGAGAATGGTTCTTATTTAGACTGTGAAGGGGTCAGACACTACACCTCCAGGACTTACAAAAACTAGTCTAGTCTAGTCAAGGATAAGGCATGGGATAATAATGAAAAACCTCCCTCTTGATAAGCCATTGCATACCAGGCATATTTTTGAGTCTCGCTAATCTGGGACTAGTTTCCCCTAACCTTAACCTTAATGGGACAAACCACAAAACTGATCTCAAATCCACAGAAGGTACCTGTTCACAGTTGACATGATCCCCCTGTGAACACTCAACACCTTGTATTTAATCAGGAAATGGCTGAATTGTGTGTTTGGGTTGCAGCCTCACAATAATACCCTCCCCTTACAGGGACTGGGTATCAGATTTCATGCTGTAGACAAGATCAGAATCTAGGGTTCAGAGTTGAACTTGCAGGTTGGTTTGGTTTGCAACTGATACTGTGCTAATTCCTGAATACCTGTTTGTATGGGAAATATTTTATTTTATATTACTTATTTGTTTAGTAAAAATGTTACAACTCTACACATTTCAATGGGTAACTTAATCTGATGACACATCACATTTATGGTTTTATTGCGTAGAGCCCAAGGCTTTTCTCTGGTCTGGGAGTGCGTTTGCCAAAGAACATGTTTACCTTCATTAAGAGAACTCTTCTCTGTGGTAACTTTAAGAAACATCAAATATAGTTGACATTTAAAATCTAAAGCATCTACAATTATACCCTGGTGATTCTGAGGAAATACAAGGTGCTACAAGGAGTCTATTAGCTTGAAAAGGTGCTGGAGTGTCTGTGTGTGTGTGTGTTTACATGCTTATCATTGTTCTTAAGTGTTTGTGACCTAGCTTCTTAATGCTGCAAACACAATGAATAACTCCTAGAAACAATTGCATTTGATTTAGTGTGCACCACACACTTGTGTTCATGAATATAGAGGTGCAGTTTATGTACTTAATGTTCACCTTAAGCTGCAGAGCGATATGCCTACTTATTATCACTAGTATGTGCAGCCTAGAGATGAGTTACCTTTACTTGTACCCTGGCATCAAAAGCATATATCCCTGCTTCATTTATAGCAGGCCCTTGCCATTTGTACCCTACATTATTTGGCCTTCTGTCCGCCCTACATTTTTCATCCCTAAAGCACTGACTGTCTCCATGGTTGTGTCTTTGAAGTCAGCAGATTGGGATTTCAGTTATTTGGGGTGAGTGGCTTGAAACAAAAGTGGCATTCTTCGTTCGCAGCTCATTCCCTGCTGAGCCTCCCGAATGAACCTGCTGCAAACAGACAGGATCCTTCCCATTGCTGTCCAATTAACTCTGCCACCAAGCCGTGCTAGCAAATCACCCGGCTAGATTAAAAGATCAGAATCAATCAAGACATTGAAGAGAGAGTAGAAGGTCTCCGATGCTTTATTTTGGGCTGGTCCTTCTTGTTTGACCTAAAGGAAAATAACGGATAACCCAACAAGTAATAAAAACAAGAAAATAAATTAAAATACTAACTAGTCACATCAAAGTGAAAAGACTTTACTCTAACAGTGTTTTAGGTAATGTAGAGTCTAAATCATTGTCGACTGTGTGTGTTTGGGTGTAAGTTTATGCATGCATGTCTGTGCGTTAAAGGTCATGTATGATTGACAGGCAGAACAGATGGTGGATGAAGAGTCTACTGCAGATTCTAACAGGGGAAATTCCTGCTTTTGTTTCTCCCTTATCTCCTGTAAACCAAGTATATGAATGTTTCTCCCAGTGCACCGTTCACTAACCTCTCCTCAGATTCATGTGCATCCTGCCAAACAACAGATCAACTGTCTACTACAGCAGAATTTTTCCAGCCTTTAAATATGATGAAAACATATAAAATATTTATACTATACATTTCTTTATGTACACTTTTTATTAGTGTGTTTTGCTTTTTCTGTCACTCTCTATTAACAGGTGCAGAAAGCCAAGAGTATGCTCACGTTGTACTATTATTTGGAACCTTGTGAGTTCAAGTCCAGAGTCTGCCAACCTGCCACAGTTAGCCCCTTCAGCAACCTTTAACTTCTCAGCTAAACTGTAAGCTCTGGAAGAGTGCATCTGCAAAAAGTGCACATGTAAGTGTACAGTCTGTACAGACAAACATCGACAGTAGAATGGGCTGCAATGTAGAAAGGATGATCAACAAAGTCACAGGATCACACACTTCTAAAAAGCCAGGTTATCAAACCATCTGGCAGAAATCACACATATGTGGGGTGTTATAGATAGAGTCCTGTAGTTTAAGCAGATAGTTTCACACTACATATTAATGTTAAATTCAGGTGTCCACATAAAGACATTCATTTTCTCATGTGTTTAATCCTGGTCAGGGTCATGTGCCATGTGCACTATATTTTTAGCAAACGCCAGTATTAAAAATGCAGAACAACAAGCAGTCACTGCTCTGTCCTCTGGGATAGATATTGTATGTGTGTAGAAGCATACAGGAGCTTTCCACTGTCACTTTGGAGGCACTTTGTTAGTAGCACCCTATGTGCTGGCCCAGTCTCTGCCATCCAGCCCTTTCCTTTTTGTTTCTCCCAGGCTATCTTGAGACACTTCTGATGCCCATGACATGTGTGAGATTGGAGGCTGTTTATTCTGTACCACCTTCTCCCTCCCTTTATTTCTCTGCTGCCTCAGCACTAGCTGTCAGTCAGTGGAATATTTGCCCCAACTAATAAGGTTTCTCCAAGTGCCTTTGTTTGCAAGGCTGAGCTCTGAAGAGGACTTGTAGAATATACAGTACATTATTCACTACCCATTTGGCTACTTGCTGTTTTATCAGATGCACAAACCTCACAACTTACAATCTTCCTTGCGACAGGATGGACATTTTCTCAGCAGCGGAGTTGCTGTGGTATGTTTAGGTCTGTGTCTTTGAATAACTGTTGAGATTTTGAAAAAACTATACTTTCCGTGCTACACTTTCTTATACCTGTTTAATCCAATTCAGGGATTCTAGAAGGAGTTGAAATGAGGTGGAGCTGCATCACCTTTGAACAACTGTATGCACCAGCTGGTGACTATAGATATTTTTTCACTCAATGCATTTGACAACCATGCTCTAGGTCTTAGGTCCAATCTTGAGCACACTCACCTGAGGGGGCACCAGACAGGACTTTCACAGGGGTGAGTTTGGCACAATGCAATTGGCACATGTTAAATCAAGTTAAAATGACGCACTCTATGGAATACAAAATATGTATTTTAAATGACATAAAATGTATTTTATAGGTTTATGTTTAATTTGCAGCTAAATGTTCAGCTATATTTAAAATAGAAAAGAACCCAAATTGAAAAAGGTGAAAACTAGATAACTAGATACTTTAATAAATGGCTTTATTTAAAGAGTTTGTGAACCACTGCATTTGATCTGTTGGGGGCAGCATGTTTAAATACTGTAATGGGGGGCTCCAAGGAAAATGTTTTACATACAATTGTATAGAAAACTAGTATAGTTCGTGTATCTGAGAAAACTGTATGTGGGTGTTAAGAATGTCAAAACACTAAACACTGATAATTATATGTCAAATTTAAATAATAAAAAATACACTTAATTTTACAACTAATTAAAAATGTAACATTTAAGAACATGTTAAACTTTGACATTGTAAACAGTTTTGCAGTGTATTTTTAATGCAATTGCAGAATATATCATTTTAAAGTGCATTGATATCAAACTGTTACAATATCTTTAGAGGTTGTTTTCTAAAGCTGTTGAAAGAGGGCCAAGACTGTGTAATGCTGTCAAAATGACTATTGTATAAGTTCTGTTCAAATAATCTATTTTTAAAAATTGCTTAAAATATGATTGATGATGATATTTGATCTTCCTCCCTTTTCTCAGGACTGGCCTTCTAAAATTCTGAATGGTTTCTTAGTGTAATCTTCACACAAACACAAATGTTTATGGTCTATTATAATTTGCATGTTTAATATACAAATCAATGTGTTTCACTAGTTCTGTTTACTAACACTGCAAGGAGTCTATAGGAGATCACACTGGATTTAGTGGTTTCTATAAAGTCTTAAAGTGATCTGAAACTGATGTATGGGCTTAAAAAGGTCCCACCTGCAAAAGACCTAACAAAAAGATTAATTCCAGCATCTTAACACTGATGTCTCTTGTTTCGGGACAGCTGCAGCCCTCACAAGCAAATAAAGATTATAGTAAGATAGTATAAGCAGAACAAAAAGCTGAGTGAACATTTTGCATTTATGTTTTTCAGTCAAACAAAGCTTTTTGCACTATTTTAGTCATAGTTAGAGCGTATAATGTTGCAATAGTGTGTTTGTAGTCTGTATCTAATGCAGCATGCATGTATGTAGTAAGAGTGGTTGAGTCAATATCCTCAGTGTTTTACTTAGTTTGGCCTTTCAGGGTGTGCATGCTGTGTGATGTTTCCCTTGGCCTGCTACTGTGAAAATGCACTGGCCAATGACCCCTCTGCATGATGCCAGGAGGGGAGGTGGAAACCAGAATCGGTTTTGACAAATGCAAGCGATTGGACATGCTCTATAAATCATGACCCACACCCTTCCAGACTGCAGGGAAAATGAGATGAGGGGGTAAGGGAGGAACCTATGTGTGTATGTGAGTGAGGATTAGAAGGAGACAGAATAGATGAAGTGGCACTGCAAAAAAAGACCAACTTGCACAGATACTGTCCGAGGAGTAAGGGATAAAAACAGAGTTTCTGCTTGTGGAGAAAATGAGATTGATTATGAGGCTGTAGGGAGTTCTGTCAGTTTATAAGATAATGTGTATGAGAACGAGAGCATGATGTAGAATGTCTAAGTGAGAGAGCATAGAGATTGTGTGTCTGTGTATGGAAGGAGTGTTATTCATTGCCGGCAGCTGGAAGCACTCAGAGCTGCTGCGTAGAGCGAGAACAGTACCAGCCCAGGCTCCATTCTCCCCTCAGAGTGTTGTCTCAGTCAAAGCCCCTATAGATCGAGGCCAAACGAAAGTGTGTGTGTGTGTGTGTGTGTGTGTGTGTTTGTCTGTGCGTGTGTGTGAGATAGAGAGAGGGTCCTGTCTCTCAGTAGTGGTCTGGCCTCCAAACCAGAACAACACAAAGGCCAGCAGGAGCACACTGTAGCCCCTCTGAGCAAATCCGCCTTGTTTTGACTGTACACTCATGCGCTACGAATAAGTTCAGTAAATAAATCCAGTCCAGACTGCCGTTTAAAGTTTTGTGCAGTGTGCTTTTATGTCAGTCACACTTTAGGGATTACGGATGAAAAGTTAGATTGCAATTACCAGATTAATTTCCAAGCCTTTCTAAAGACCTTTATTCCATGTTTGTTAAGATTATAATCATGCAGGAAGTATTTCTCACTGCCTTGTTTTGAGATTTTCTGAAGACACATGCTTTTTGGATAGGAAACAGAGAAAATATGGTATACCCAGGAAGCACAGTCTCTATGTTTAAGTGCGTTTGTGAAAAATGTTGCAGTGTGCAGCAGCACATTCAGACAACTGGCAAAAGAATAGGGCCTACTAAAAACCAATATGCTTTCAATGTCAACAGATTATGAAAAACATATCGTCTGGAATATCGGGTTTATTGAATGCTCCTAGTTATAGAAACTTTACGTTTCTTTTGTCTGAACCAAATTAAATTAAACTGAATCTGATGTTAGTCATAAAGAAATTTGCTTAAAATGTGGTTGTCTGATCTTGTCTTTTCCAGAGGTGGAAAATCAGCAAAGGTGTTTCCAGTGAGTCACTTGGTTACCTTTCAACAAATGTAGAACCTAATGCCAAAGAGAGGACATTTTCACATTAGTGGAATTTTTTCACGGAACTGTTGGGAGAAATTGCTATGTTTATTGTGTGTTCGAACTGTGTTTGAATTTTGAACAGTTGTAGTTCTTTAAATTTTGTGTTTAACAATTTTAAACTCCTACTTCAAAGTAGGGTACTTTTCTCTGTACATTAGAACTCTGAGTGAGATACATTTGTAGTGACTGGTCCGAACAAAAGCGCTCGTACAGAGTACGGACGCAATAGTTAGTGTATAGTGATTGGTCCAGATGCACCTGTGTTGAGGTCAACTGTCATGTTTAAATATACTTGTACACTGGTAGTCATATAAATAACAGCTCTTTGTGCTTGAATGGAAAAAAAACCAAATGGACTGTCTTGGTGACCATACACCCTACTGGACAGTCGTCCAAATTGACATGATTCTGATCACTCCCATTAATATATCACTTGATACTCAATCACAATAACTGTTTTTGCATCTTATTTGCATAATCAAACAACTTTCTTTGAGTTTTCATTTGCTTTTCTGGTAATCTTCTTTAATGAAATAAAATAAACTTATTCTTTATTTAGTCACTTCATATTCATTGTAAAATATCCCCTAATATCCCCATATAATGTAAGTGACTTTTAGTTGAACTAAGTAGTTGAATGTTATGGGCCTTGTTCAGGTTTCCAGCAGTAGCAATCTATTTTAGACATTATTTGTTCTTGCAGATGTCTGAATAGCAGTCCCAAGCCTTAATATCTAAACCACCATGCCACCAGTGGAATGCTGTGAATTGACCTGAGGATGGATGTCAATGGAATGAAATCAGAATTGACCAGGATATTGTGAATGTACAAATAACAAAGACACCATTGTTTTATTGTTTTTTGTTTAGCTAGAAATTGTGTCTACTATCATAAATTGCACTGGATTTAATTCATACATCCAGGTTATCCACTTCACATCTTGAGTGAACTAGTTGCACTTTATACCTGAAGAGGTGTACTCTAATGTACTTTACTTTACTTTAATATAATGATTCAGATTCTAAAAAAGGGTATCCCAGATCACTGTTTAAAACATAACTTTCAATCCATTTATCTAGGTGCCTGGTGGTAAGTTATAGCACTGGGGGGCACATCAGTGTACAGATCCTCTCATGGCTGGCACCAATGTCTCCTATCCTAACCACAAGGCTAAAGGACCTGAACTACAAAATCTTCTAGAACCAACCCTGACCATTTGGGAAAATTGATGCCTGCTCTATTTTATATTTGTACGCCTGGACATTTAAGACTATATGGAATAAACTTATTTTTATTCATTTATTCATTTTCTTATCTGCTCAATCCTGGACAGGGTTGCTTAGCTGGCAGCACAGAGCTTAAGGCAGGAACAACCCTAGACAGAGTGGCAATTCTTGATAGGGCATACACATGAAGGTACATTTATGTATAGGAACAGTCATGTATAGGAACAACTTAGTGAACTGTTGTATTCTGAGTAATATAAATGATTAGGATTTATTAAATACAACATACTTATTATACAATTACTAGGAAAGCAGCCCTAGTGGTTCAGCAGGTGGAGCCACCTGCTAGAAGAAACAGTGTCAGAGGACCTGTGTTCTATCCCAAGTAGGTCTTGCAACCAAAACAGCAAGTGTTATATTTGCATTTTATAAAACCATTTTTAAAAACTATCGGGTTCCATATCCAGATGAATATTGTGTTAGGAAAGGCAATTTTATCCATGTGTTACTGTGTGGCTTCACTAGAATGAATGAAAAAAAAATCAAATATGGTATTTAGCAGACCCTTTATTCAGAGCAACGTACAGTTGAGCTAAGTAGCTGAAGGTTAATGAGTGTTCCAGGTCCTGTAGCCTGGAAAAACTAGCTTTACTTTTGTCATGAAGGTACTATCCAGGTAAACTGGATAAACTTTTATAGGTATGTTAAAATGTAACTATTTAACTGTAATGATGGGACAGGAACTTGTGGGTGCTAAATATTAAATGCTCTACATTATTGAAACATTTCATAAATGACTAAAATGTCTCTTTTCATAGGCTATATAACCAGACATCTCCCTACCCTCCTACAAACTATATTTACTCATATTATTATTTAAAAAGTTTGCACTTGAAACAGACTATTGTAATACCAGTGAGTTTTCCTTTCAAACGGTCTACAGCACTTTGTAAACAAGCCAGAACAGCTCTTATGTATTACACGGTACACTGTGAATGAAGCAACAGCAGTACAATTCACAACATATACCATGTACTGCTAAATTCTTCTTTCACAGCTTGTGGTAGACTCTCCCTGTCATGGTATTTAAATGTATTAGACACAATCAGTCGTGGAGAAATCATCTGAATCCAAACAGCAGATAAACGAAATTCTTCAAGCTCTGAATAAGTTCTTTTAAAATAACAGGGCTGTGTTTGCTTGAATGAATCTTGTCAAGGTTGAAATATTGTAAACTGCGATCTGACAACTGAATCCCTGATGCACTAAGGCTCTGTTTGTACACACAAATAACAATAATAATAATAAAACCTATAAAAGTTAGGGTTTTTCTTAATTGTAGGTTAATACACTGTATGTGATATATGTTATGAAATATGTAAATAAATATTATAAATGTGCTGTAAACAAATTCCATTCTCTAATTGTGTGAAAACTATTGTGGGCAACTAAAGGTCTGAACAGCCTCTTTCTGATATTCTGAAAAGGAAAAGACAGGCTATAGGTAGCATTCAAATTTACACACAGATAGCAGATAGCTATGTATGTAGCTATTTAACAGTTGTGGGTCTTTATAGATAGTTAATACTTGGATTGAAAGATTGTATTTCATTGCATGTGGCTTTAAAATGGGTGTTTACTAAATTACTACATGTGGAAACGTAAATTATTAACCCATAAATCACTCTGATAGATTGTTAGAGTGGTTTGAAATATCTAAAGTAGTCATGGCAGACTCTGCAGCTCATGCAGCTTGTATGCATGTAATAATCTGATGAAAACTATGTAAGAGTTTATGTAATAACAAAGTAATGGTCTTACCAAAGAGAGCTGTGACTGGAAAGAAAGTATTAGTAATGTGTTTATTCATTTTCTGCCTGTTCCTTGTCAGGGCCATGGGTTTAGCCAGTGCCTAGCTGGTGGCACTGGGCTCAAGGCTAGAACAATACTAGAGCAGGTGCCAATCGACGCACTCACACACTAAGGGCAAACCCACACAGACACAGAGAGGACTCTACACAGGCGGACCAGAATTGGGTTCAAACAGGTGGATCTCGGAGCTAGAAGGCAGCTGTGGTAATCACTGCATAACCATGCCGGCCAATTAATGTCTACTGCTACAAAATTTAGATTGTTCTATGTCAGTTCATACTTTCATTTGTGAAAAAATGTACCACAATACATTACTTTGTTAAGGATGAATGTGTGAATTACACAAAGCCAGGATGTTATCTGTAAAACTAATAAGTTAATGAAACAAAGCAATATCAAACACATTATAATACATGTAGTGATTATGCAACACACTGACTTTTGGCTTCGGATTTTGTGTTCCTTGTTAGGGCATGATTAGCGATCTTATTACATGTATGCAGAGTGAAGTGAATCGCACCCAAGCCCATCTCTTCAAGAGTTCCTGAGCACAAAACAGAGTGACCACACTAGTGAAATGAACTGGGCTTTGGGGGTTAAATACACCTGGGTGCAGTACGCCCACCACTGCAGTGACATAGGTTGGAGTCCCAGCAGGTTGAACATTGCAGTGCTTAAACAAACATCACATACTTTATCATAGTTGTTCACATGGAAATTGTTTCTTTCTTTCCTATGTGGCAGTACCTGTGTATGACTTTGAAATTGTAGAGAGAAAGAAGGAAACATTGATTTAAAGGTCATGGATATTTGCCAGTACATTTCTTAGATGCCCCTCATTATCCAGCTGCAGCAGTGATGTGAAAAGCCATGGCCCCAAAACCTCTTCCATCTGCTATTGAGGTTCGAAATCTCTTCAAACTCTTCATGTTACCCCAACTGCTGACACCAGCTCAGTTTCTAACCTCTAGTCAATCAACAGGCTAATTACACATGTCCACACTGTCATTTTTCTCTATAAAAAAAAGGTTTCTTATGGTTCTGCCAACAGACACGTTTCCCTAGGTGATTTCCTCTTTAAAGGTGACTACTAGGCTAAGATGCCACATGGCTGATTTTAAACATAATGAGAGCCTTTGTGTAGATGTCATATTACTGCAAACTTGCACCCTTTCACGTTTTACCCCCATTTGTCTTAAGGTGATATGCTAATTTGTAACTCTGCCTGTATGCTGTCATGTGGTCAACGGAAACCATTAACATTGAGAAATCAGCTTTTTGGACATAGGAAAAGCTGCTGAACTTAATAAGAGGTACTTTTATCTAGCTCTTATGTACATTTGGGTTTGTTTGATGTCATAATGTCAAACCTGTCAGACTTAGTGCTATTATATGATAATTATCAGCAGCACTCTGAAGCTCTTCCTCTACTTTACTCTGCAGACAGGCAGTAGGTGAGTAATGGTAGGTTAGTCTGTATGAGCCTACTGAGTCATGCATGTCTGCCAAGCTCAGACTGGCCTGACCTTGGTTAACATGATGACATGCACAGTTCTCATCAATCACAACTAATCTGTCCCAGATCATTAGCTACACGCATGCTCAAATTCATTGGTGTTGCCATGTTTACGAATAGCGATTTTGCTTATAATTAAGAACTAGATTCAAGTGTGCTTTCCAGCCATGGAGCATGTCACTTTGTAGATCTTTATCTACTAGTTCACAAGCAGCTATTGCACATATCCTGTGCAACAGAACTCTATAAGTTGGGAGTATTAAAGTGGGAAGGGGAGAAAGAAGCCAAGAAATAACCTCCACTTCTAATTAAGATGTGGTCACAGTCTATTGACATGTCCAGTGCATAATTAAAAAATTATGTAAGCCCTATAAGCTGCTGTGATTGAGTTGAAATCCAAAGTGAGCCATCAGTTTCCCAGCTGAGATGAGCTCATTGTTTTTACCACAGAAGTTTAAAATAACAGAGGGCTGTGTTTTTTAGATATAGTAACTTCTCTCTCTCCCTGTCATTGAGGTCACCGTTATGCTCCTCCTGTGAGTCTAGTGTTCTCCCTTTGACCCTGTGACAGGTACAAGCTGGAGCTTGGTGGGGAAAAAGAAAGCACCCAGTGCTGCAATACATCTCTGTGATGTGCCCTTTTGGTTGCTACCTGTCTTCTATCTCTCAGTCTCCTAAACATACACACCCTGGGGAGAATAAATCTCTTATAGGAAGGAGTGAATGACTTTTCAGGAAGAGAGGTGCAGACTGGAGTGCCCTCTGTTTCTGTTCTGGAAGGAACTATGGTAAAATGTCAGTTTGTTTATGAATTATGTACAGCATCACGATATTCATACCAACACTGCATATGTGAAAATACAACTGAAAATACATACACATATGTATTACACATATCTTACATTTTTATATCAACCACTAATGCCAGCATTTGACAAGCACTCACACACAGCTACAGGACATAATTAAATTTTCAATTCAAGTCAATTAGTGCTTTGGCTGCTCTTTGTTAAGTTTGTGACCAATGGCATTGCCTCCAGAGATGAATGGACTGGAACAGGGGGGACCATCAGCTGATTTTGGGCATTGGGTTTGGAGGTCCTCATTCATCACTCAACATCTTCCATGGACTTTTTGACAGCTAGAGGTCAGCCCTGTGTGGCAAGAGTGAGCAAGATGGATGCTTTTAATTTGGGTAATGAAGAGTTAACTATCTTGGGAGAAAGCGTCACTCAGCCTCGAAGAAAGTCTTATTTAATTCCTCTCATCTAATGGAAGACACTGGAACGCCAGCTATGATTGACAATGGGCCCCCAGACATAATTCCCCACAGACGCTCTGCTTAAGTTCCATCCCTTGTTAATCTTTGCTATAATGAATCGCAAAAGTAAGGTTAAACTGCCAGTGTGAATTCATTATCACTAATAGATTAGTTCATAAGTTAATTTACAGTGGGGTTTTTCATTAGTGCTAAATGTCTTTGATTTAACATGGATTTTTTCGTGCCTTTTTAGACTATCAATCCTGGCTGCAGTCGTCGTTGTCCCTCTCTGTATGACCTCTTCACTTTATTACTTGGCTAAGGAATGAATATGGTCCATGCCTGATGACCTGGTAGCAGAACAGAATGATTATTCTGTTTTTCAGAATAAGTATGAGACTCCATTTACCTCTATTGCTCTGAGAGTAATGGCAAAGTAGTGCTGTCGGTCAAATTTATCCTTGACCCAGTGCATTCGTATGACTGACTTTATAGCAGCTCTTAGATAAGATAACACTCTTTCCTAATCAGGAAGGTAGTCAGTGCACACTTAATTCTCTGCCAACAATGGCTTTAATATTCACCATCAAAACAAAAAATGGAGAAAATAAGCACTTTAATATTATTTATGCGTTCTGGTTGTACTTTTTGATAAAGCTTTATGGTTTCCTCCATTAAAAGCAAATCTCTCTCCAATTACTGAAGAGTAGCTCAGGCAAACCTTGATGAAACTTTGACATATGGAGTTACGTCAGAAAATGTTCATGTTAAGCCACAGAACATTGACTCTGAATATGGAATAACGTAAAAGCTTGTATACAGATTTGTTTCAGCTGTCCTATAACAACTATAACAACTTGACTGATCTCTCTAATTGATTTCATGTTTTCTTGGCTGATACATTTGTATTCTTATTTTCTATGCATTTAAAAAAATAATCACAATGTTTAAGACCGTGTGATTAGATTTCTTTTCTCAAATGTGCACATAAAAGCATGCAATCACTTTAGTTCTCTCACTTCATTACATAAATTTGTTTTCAACATACCTGCAAGGGAAGCTGTAATTACACTTGCCATGATTAAAAAGGAAATTGTATTCTGGTGGTTACAAATTGAACACAGTAAAGACATCACCTTGCATCAAATTTGTCTATAAAAAAGGTGACTGGAAAGAAATTGAGTGGTGCTTGGACTAATTATTAGATGTTTCTGATAAAGGTTTATTACCACAAACCATAACGATGATTTCCAAAGTCGTAATGGCCTCTGAATCCTCATAAGTACACTAATGCTAATGTTCAAGAACTCCAGGCTCTTAATTTGCCAAGTGTTCCAGTGTGTAGAATCCTGAGGTGAACTCTGAGTAATATGAACAGCAAAATGTATTTCTTTCATGCAGATGTTTGTTGGTACTTTATACTAATTTTAAACAGCTTCCTCAGCTCCAGAGAAACACTTTGCAGAATTTCATTAAGCAGGGATGCAGCCACGCTAAAAAAAACATACACTTGGTACACTTTTAAAAACAGTTTTAGCTGTTCAGAGCTGACACAATGAAACAGGGTAAAGCTGAGCTTTTTTTTTATTTGTGGACGCAAAAGCAAAACAGAAAGCCCTGCCTTATTACAAGGTATTTGATCAATTTTTGCTTTTTTTGACACCAGAATATACAGAAGAGAGAGTAACAGGAAGGCATTTCTATCATTATTATTATTATTATTATTATTATTATTATTGACCATTACTGTTATACTTTAATATAAATTCATATATAATTACATTTATCCTTGTATTCCCAAAAAAACAAAGAATATTACAGTACAAAGACCATGTGCCAGAGAATTTCATCATCAAAAATATATCAGATGACTAATGTACACAGGCATGACTGAACAACTATATTGTTTATTGTCGGAAAAAAAAGCTATTTTATTTTTTATTTACTTACTTTTTTTTTTTTCATTTTGTATATGGCCATATTTATGTTGACAACTGAGACGTGTATTTAAGTAATTAGGTATTTAAGTAAAAAGGTATTCAGTAACAGGTCTGCTGAACAATGTGCTTTACTTTTATTTTGATAACAATTTTTTTATTAAATCTACATTCAGATGTATTTAAATAGCATGTTGTTAATAACCGAAAGTCGTCTTACGGCAGCTTCACAGAGACCTAGGTCCAAATCTAGCAGTTAATAAGCCACCGTACCAGTGGAAGGAAAACCTTGTGAGAACCAAGATGAATACCATTAAGACTAAAAAACAAAATGTTAATTTAGTAAACTCAGTCCAAAACTGATCATCTGAAGCAGAATGTGTGCAACACAAAGTCTTCCAGCAAGTAAACAGATCAGTCCATAATGGAATAATGTGTAATAAGGATATGGAAGTTTCTAAACTGGATGAAATTGTAGTTTATCAGAGCATTTTAAATGTAAATAGTTATAACTGAACTACAGTCAAACCTGCAGTTCTACATTTCTAAATATAAATTTCTGCTTTAACATATGAGTTTATTTTAATTTCTTAAAACAATTATTTGAGCAATTAACCTGTTATAACAAATAGCAGTCTAAATATAAACCTGACAAATTAACTTTAGGTAAGTTAGGTGAGGTGTGTAATGGTATAAAGAAGCAGAAGCAAATGTCATTTAATATGTTTGGACAACATTAACGTTTTCCTATAAAATGGGAAACCTATAAAAATGGTTTACTGTCCAATTAATCACTTTCTAGAACAGTTAACTTTTAGAAAACAAATCCAGATTGTACAACATTTACCAAATTTTCCACTTATTTCAATATTATCGCAACTAACACTAGTGTTTTAACATTTAAGGTGCTATTTAAAACATCAAACATAGCTTTATCTTATACTTCTTAAAACTTCTTATTTGTATTTTTTTTACCTTGTATAACATTTATACTCACAGAAGTTAGAGAAACTTGTTACTCAATGCTTTGTTCTGTGGTTTAGTGTGTGTTAGAGGCAGTTAACTCATTGCTAGGCAATCCATCAAAATTTGTCTGGGTCTGTATAGACTAAACATGCTCTCATTACTTGGGTCCTTGGCGAGTACGATTTCAGGGCATGTTTATTAGCCCAAGACAGAATACACACAAACATTTAAAAAATGATTTTAAAATGTATTGTCTAAGCTCTACATCAAATCTGGGGAAAGGTTAAATGATAGCACATAAAATGTCACCAAAAAAGAAAAGTAAAACTTTTAAATCTTCAGCCACAGCTGACTGCAACCACTGTGATTCTGTATTTCAATGCACAAATGAAAGAGTGGCCAACATTCTACAAAGAAGCATAATCATGTTTGCTCAGTTAATTTTAAGAACAGGCTGGGCGTTTCACAGCTGTTTTCACACCAGTTCCTACAGCCCTTTCTATCACTAGCCCTTTTCCTATCACTTTACTGTAACATTTTTTAACACAAAAAGGAATTAAAAATTGTGCCATTGCTCAAGGATTGGAAGATATCTGGGTAGTGAGTTTCTGTCCAACTCTCGGTCATATGGCCATATGAGATATGTTCTAGAGAACTGTCAGCCATTAATTGTTTTCACTCTTAAAAAGATGCTTGAGTGTAGAAACATCTCTAAAATCAATGAAAAATAATAACACCTCTGAGCTACTTTTGCATTGGCTTGGGAATGTAAGGCAGCTTTATGTTGATTTTATTGGTGTTTTACTGAGACTGAAAACATCATGAGAAAACAATATGTCACCTTGACAGTGTCTGCTTGGCAGAACTCACAATAGAAGTATCAAAATGTAACCAACTAATTATGCTACGATAATTTTAACAGTTGTTAAGGTTTTCGACTATTAGTTTTAAATGCTGATGTACCTTTAACCTTGAACTGCTCATTTGCAGGTAGATACTTAATAACTGTAAACCACGTAATGAATCTGCATGCCATATTATTCGCTGTATAGCCTTGGGTATGAATGAATAAAAAGGTAACATTTGCAGACTCACTTAGCTGATTGGACGCAAATTATAGACAAGTCAAATTTATTTATAGCACTTTTTACAATGACGCATTGTCTCAAAACAGCTTTACAAAATTATACGACCAAAAAACTAATTGAGAAAGCCTAGTGGAAAGGAAAAACTCCTTAACTTTTATAAGGAAGAAAACGTGGGAGGACTGAATAGGTAGAAGTGGGTTGCTCTGTGCAACTCTAAATATGACACTTTTGTAGCTTTCCACCTCCCCAACAACTTAATTTGCCAAGTTTCTGTTATGACCTCTTAAAACAACGTTCATAAAAATATTTTTAGTGAAGAACTTTTTAAGCTAAATTAAAATGGCAACAGATAGAGTTCATTGTCCAACATCAGTGTCTGCCATTACAGCCATGTTCCAAAAGTCAGTGAAAAATCTTAATAGAAAGTGTGAAGACTGGTGTAGCAACAAAGAGGTACAAACTATACATTAATACCCATGTATTGGATGTTAATGTATTGTTATTTTTTTATTTGCAAGTTGTGTATCAAGTAATACACAACTTAAGTGACAAGATGTCTTTATTTTCCAATTCTTCTTGTTGGATTTTAAATTAATTTTCATTTTTTTTAAGCATTTAAACTAGGCAAAATAATCATGTTTTTATTCACAATAGTCCAATCAGGGTTTGGTAGGGGTTGTGTTATGGGATAATACTCCTGATATGCCGATCAGAAACAACAAATTGTCACTGAATTTGTGATCCCTTCTGGTCAGAAGGTATTGAAAGGTCTCAAACCCAGGTGCCTGTGGTGGTGGTAGTGGTCTAGCGTATTAGAACACTGTGCCACCTGAGTGTTTACATCAGTACTGTATGAGGTAAACGACCCATTTATTGTGCTTTTGCATAGTGCTGTATGTTTGCAGTCCATTACTACTGCAGACTTAACATGATGGCATTAAGCTCTTCAGTAAATGCCCCTCTGTAGATGTCTGTGAAACTGGAATTTATTAATCCACAGTCTTAAGATTTGGGTAGCAATCTACTTAACACATTCACATGATAATTGTGAATTGGTTTTAATAAGGATATAACATCAAACTCTGTGTTACGATCAGTGGTGGTATTTTGTCGGACCCAGAATGTGGGATAAATATATCCCCAAGAATGGGGAAATAAGGATAACAAAACCAAAACGGGGAAAAAGAGCGAAAGGCTCTGAAACATATGAAAATTAAAAGGTAGAAAAGGGGCGCGCCGCATATAGCGTCTGCGGACCACATCTGCCACTAGGGGTTGCCCTTTACGGCGGGATAAGGAGT